>JAPFRF010000009.1:4330000-4412500 GCA_029282475.1 Phrynocephalus forsythii
TAAAGATGAGGCTATCATCTAGTTTATTTCTCAGATGCTTTGCCATTCAAAGTGCCAATGTTTTAATGCTCCCATGACCTAACTTTGGCCTTAGTCAGGTTTATGTCTCGATTTAGTGCTTCATCCTTCATCAGGTGCTGGGTCTGAAGTTGCTTGGTTGTGTGCGAAACAAAAAGTGCAATAAGGCAGGAAATAATAGCAGAAGGCTGACTAGTGACAGGCTATATTGTCAGAAGAGCGAGACAAAAGTGTGTAAAAGCGATCCTGTTGAACTGATTGTACACTCCAAAATGCCAACACTAATTTAACCAGTGGGTTCAGTGTGACTTCTTACAGGATTGGGTAGTGGTGTTAGTTTTGTTAACCTGTTCTGTCTGCTTGAAGGACTATGGAAAAATGTAAGATCTTCTGATTTCCTCATGGAATGATAAGAACACTAAGTATAAGTAAAATTTAGGGTGAGCCACATGGACATTTTTTTATTCAAGTAGTACCTCTGCTTTTGAGTTTAATCCGTTCCGAATGCATGCTCTTAAGTTGAACAACTCTTATCTATAAAATGAAAATAAATAAATAAATAAATAAATAAATAATTTAAAAATGTAAGTAGAGAAGACCACATCTAAAATTTTTAAGGCAGCAGTAAAAATGGCAACAGTTTTTCGCTCTTAATTTGAGCCACCTGTAAGGAGAGGTACCACTGTATATACAAGCAAGACAAAGGCATTATTAGCAGGCCCCGCCACCAAGTGAGGCAGACGCTAAGAAAAAGGAGAAGAAGCAGAAAGATAAAAGCATTCATTCAGATCCTACACATCTTGGAGAAATGTCACTGGTACCTCTGTTCATCAAGAAACAGTTTGCATGGGTTATAATTGGTATTAGAGATGGGCACGAATAAAAAAAATGACGTTTCGTTTGTCGTTTGGAGGGTCCGTTTCGGTTCGTTTCCGTTTTTTGTGAATTTTTGCAAAAAATTCATTTTTGTTTTTGTTCGTTTCATTACCGTGTCTTACCATTTATTTCAAATTTTTGTGATTTTTTTTAGCATTTAAAGCAGTTCACTGTATTGCAGTAACGGAAACGAAACGCACAACAAAATTTCCGGTGTTTCTGTTCGTTTTGTTTCATTTTGGAGACAAAATTCGTTTGTCATTTCATTGCGTAACGAAATGAAAAAACAGAAACGGAAACGAAAAATTGTTCGTTTCATGCCCATCTCTAATTGGTAGATACAGGAAGTTGTTTGCACAATCTGGGGAAAAAGGATAGACCTTCTGGTATTCCATTAAGAAAAGTTTGCTCAAAGTTAATGATGGCTTCCTTGTTGTAACCTTTTTTCTTTCCTTCTGGGTCAGAATCCTGTTAAAGATAATAGAGCAAGAATCAGCCAGCTAAACCTGTGCGAAAGGAGAGCCTTCTCTTCTGTTTCCTTCACATCTACGTGTTCTTCCTTTACATGCCTGTTTTTATTATTTGGGATGTCCTCTGTCCCAAACAAGATTTGGTGAACGCTCCAACACTGGTGGCATTCAAGACGAAATGGGACCACCCTCTGTCCGGTCTGCCTTGGTCTGGATTCCTGCCTTGAGCAGGGGGTTGGACTGGATGGGCTTATTAGAGCCTTCTTCCAACTCCATGATTCTGTGGTTCTAAGATGTAGGAGGTCAACAAGAATTCTTAGGAGTGGAAAGCGTGAATCTACAATGCAAGGGGGAGCCTGATGGAGCCATCTTGAGATGGATGAATTCTGAAACAAACCCTCTTTACACATAAAAAGTTGTCCTTCCAGGATGAGAACTGCGATGGAATACATACAAAAATGTGGACCAAAGAAAGAAAAAGAAGATGTGTAATCTCCATGCTTAAAACCAGGGCTCTTCAAGGGCCAGATGCAGGAGAGTGGTATCCGGAGACAGAGATCTAGTCTCATGCGCTCCCAAACACATCTGGTGGGGCCACTGTGAGATCCAGGAAGCTGGACTAGATGGGCCTTTGGCCTAATCCAGCAGGGCTCTTAGGTTCTTGTGTTCTTAAGCCATCTCAGAAGAAAGAAAAACATGTACTGATCCCAGTCTCAAGAGGACTGGGATCACCTCTCACAGACGTATACCATCAATTTTTCCAATCTTGCCAACACTTTTGCCTACACTGTTCCTTAAGGGGTTGTGCTGAGCCTGAGAAAGTGGAGTTTTGGTTGACTTTAAGGCCGTCCGATAAAAGAAATCACCCACTTTTCTACTTGGGCCATCTTGGGGACCACACGGCCTTATCATTCTTCTTTCAAGAAGATAAAAACAGTTCTTTGGCTTGGATGCCCAAATGAGCACATCAAAAGAAGTGCTTCTTCATCACCTCATGTTGGAAGGATGTTAGAATTATGAAGTAAAACCACAAAGGAGCAGATTTTAAAAACCTATGCGACTCAGAAGTTTTCCCTCCCTACCAAATGGTGTATGTCTTCTACCCACTGTCTTCAACGAAAACAAACTATGATTGGATAATTTTGTATTATTGTCTGCCTTTCTTATTTGTTTTCCTTCCACTCAGCTAAATGTCCATTTGTGTCTGTCACTTGTCTCTGCTATGGGTTGGAAAATCAGATTTCCATCATCATCATCTGTGGGGATTATATGTTACGTCTCTGTGTCAATTTTCTGTTACACAGCTGGGCCAGTTGAACCTTTGCTGTTCATATGGACCTAATCCTGTCCTTTCCTTCACAATGCCTTATGTCGGCTGGCGGGAGTATTGCTATTTTAATATTCCCTAGGGATTTTGCCCGTGCAGAATCGCTGCGAATTAACCTTTTTTTTAAATCTTGGGTCTCTGGATTTTCCCTGCTTCACATCCCCCTCGTGGCAGCGTGCGAGGAAGTGGACCAGATGCATTTCCTTTCTCACCTTGCCTGCTTCCTGTTCACTTTATTTTAATTCTGCATTTTAGCCCTGCCGGTTCTTATCCGACAAGAATTGCAAAACAGGGAAGCCCAGGAAGGCAGCAAAATCCGACTTACCTGCGAGTTTAACAAGCCAGACTTGCCGGTGCAGTGGATGAAGGGGAACGTCATTCTGCAAGCAGGGGACAAGTATGAGTTCAAGCAGCGCGGCCCCGTCGTCGAACTGATTCTCTGCAATGCCCAGCCTTCTGATTCTGGGGAATATTCCTGCAATGTGGGCGAGCTGAAAACCACGGCTCGTGTGGATGTGACCGGTAGGGAGCGCCGCTAGTTCCCAGATGCGCCGTTCTGTTTCCCGTCGTCTAGCAGTGTGCAAACGATACGCGTGTCATTTGCTCACAGCGGTTGCTTGCTGGAGGGTAGTTTGTGAGTCGCCTAATGAGTTCTCCCTCTTACAGGGCAAGGGCATGGGAGGCCGTATGAGTCTTAGCATATGAAAAGCAAGACAAAATGGTAGACCAACCCTAGTCAGCAGGCTGAAAAGACCTTAAAGAAAAAACATGATGAATTGAGCTTCCAAGTAAAAACACTTTTAATAGAATGTAACATCACCAAGCTTTTGGCAGGAGCATGTGTCCTGCAGCCTTCAGGATACAAAGCAGCAAAAAAGACTGCATGGTAATCTTAGCACAGTGTTCTTGACTGGTAGTGCCTCTAAAGACCAGGTTTAGACTCTGGTGTGTATTGGAGGACCAGATTTGTGTGGAGAAATCTCCAGTTGGTTTGACCCACATCTGAAGCAATGTACAGCCACTGTGATCTAGCTTGGCGGTTGCCACAATTAAGTCTTTTTGCAGACTAACAAATAAGCCCAATGCTTTGGGTTGCCTGTTCTTTTTAGGTGGTGCAGCTTTAAATTGCATGGGGACTCACCAAACTCAATGTTCCTGCATGGAAAGAAACATTTCTTTTGCACTGAGAATGCTACATCTCTGGTAGAAGGGTAATGGCCTGCCCATCATTCCAACCTACTAGCTTTCTAAGTGCAAGCAGAGCGAGGCCTTAGAGATGGCCTTGGCGAAAAAGAAACTTGCTTGCATTTATGAATTATTCTAAGCGTTTTCCAGTGTAGAAGCTGGATTTCCCCCTATGTGGCTACATGGAATGCCTCTCGGTCCCATCCCTAACATTTACTTCTCAATGTTTCCCTTCGAATCCTGACGGTGCGTTTTAGCTGCACCAGCCGTTTTCAAGCAAGAGCTTAAAGATACAGAGGAAAAAGAAGGGGAATCCGTAGCTTTGCGCTGCATCCTTGCCACCCCCAATGTCCCTGTGACCTGGAAGAAAGGAACCACGGTTCTTCGGGCTAGTGAGAAGTACCAGATGAAGCAGGAAGGATGCATGGTGGAGCTGGTCATTTGTTGTGCAGAGCCAGAGGATGCTGGAAGATACTCCTGTGAAGCTGGCAAGCAGCAGACCACGGCGCACGTGAAAGTCCACGGTAGGCTGGAGGTGGCGGCTGCTGTCTCGGTCTGTGACTTCCCTGCTTCCTGGCCGGAGTTTCTCCGAGTTTTGGCTTGCGAAGGTTTAGCGTCAACTATGGGATATAATAATTATACTGTACTTCCTTGGTCATTTTAGAAGGTTGAGAGTTTTCCCCTTTATAAGAATGGCTTCAAGTTCTGTATCCTTCTTGTTTGTAGGGCAAGTGTTGCATATTAGAGACCTAAAGACTACTGGAGAGTTTTATTTGGTATAACAACAACAAGAAGAACAGGCAATATTAGGAACAGCATGCATCCCATGCCAATATTTAACAGATACAGTAATACTTTGTAAGACGAATGCCCCTTAAGACAAAAAATTCGTAAGACGAATGAAATGTCCAGGAATAGGAAAACCTCGTAAGATGAATTTTCCTATGGGATGCTTCGCAAGAGGAATTCAATGCATTTCTATGGAAATCTGCATTAAACCAATCTTCGTAGGACAAATTTTTCGTAAGACGAATTGACCCGTAGAACAAATTAAATTCGTCTTAAGAGGTCCCACTGTACTTAGGTTTTTGGTTGAAACTTATCTCTGTTATATAATAACAGTCAATGTTTTTCTACATTTCATTGGCTGTGTCTGGTATTTTTGAATTGTAGTAGTAAGTTGTTGTAGTTATTGTTGTAGTAATCATAGCACTGCAGAGCTAGAAGGGACCCCATAGATCATCAAGCCCAGCCCCTGTCAAGGAGGCCCAGTGGGGGAATCGAACTCCCAACCTCTGTCTGCATAGCCAGATGCCGAAGCCACTGAAATATCCAATCCGCTCTACCTAATAATAACCTTAGAACTGCAAAGGTGGAAAGGACACTCTGTATCACTGAGCCATCCCCCTGTGGGGAATTGAACTCCCAACCCAGCCACCGAGCCATCCTGAGGCTCTGGCTTCCATAGATTGCAGCCTACTTCTTGAGATGCATTCTCCACAAGTGAGCCGCAGGCCACAAAATCTTATGCCAAATAAAACTTGATGCCGTTTGCAGTTCCGCAAGAGTCTTTGTTTTGATGCACCAGGAGAGGTCCCTCAGTGTCAACAGGCCTTTTAACACTCTTTAATCTGGTAGGTTTCTTTTAAAGTAAATCTAAATCTAATGTGGCATGGATGTACATAGCGATGAGAGCAATGAAGTTTCATCAACAACACATCCGTCATAGTCTGGCTGGGTGTCTCGGTGCCGTTGGCTGAAGCCAGAGACAGGGAAGGCAGAAGGGTTGGGAAGGAGGATTGGAACATGGAGGATGAAGAGATGGGCAAAGGGGATAAAACTGAAAGAACAACTAGATCGGTAAATGATTACAGGCTGTAGAGCTAGGGAGAAGTTTGGATGAAGCTCAGACCTTTGAACGCATAAAGTGACCAGACCCAACTTGGATTGCGGTGATCTCATGTGTAATGCAATCAGATTTGCTCATGCGGGTGCACACTCTTCTTATAAAAAAGGACACATCCTTCATTCTTTAGCCATGCCGGCACATTTCAAAGAAGCTCTGAAGAACGTGGAAGCCACGGAAGGTGGAGCAGCCACGTTGCGCTGCGAGCTGAGCAAGGCTGCTCCCATAGAGTGGATGAAGGAACTGGAAGGTCTGAGGCCCAGCAACAAATACAGAATGAAGAACGAAGGAGGTGTGGCTGAATTGACCATCCATGGTCTAGACTTGAAGGATGCTGGAGAGTACAGCTGTACTTCTGGAGACCAAAAGACAACTGCTGTCCTAACCGTGAAGGGTAAAAATGCAACTTTGTCGCAAATTTCTTTTGTGCTTCCTTCGACGTTTTATTGATTTCCTTAGAAAGCTCAAGAGTTTGACCCCTTTTTCCTTTATTTATACAAATACATTATTGCTTCATAGCCCGCCCAGGCTGTGCGCATAGCCAGAAGCTAAACCACTCTTCAAAGATAGTATTTGGCCCAGAACATAAACACATACAAATAAGCACAAAAGCATAACAATGAAATAATGAAATCAATATTCTCAGACAAGTTTCAGGTTGTAAGATTAACTTGGAGAGATTGTGAAGCAGGCAGTGAGTACTGTCTGTGGCTCGTTGAATGAATGTAGTAGTCTTGCAGGCTATATAGTTGTCTCAAATAAGACTGTGCCTAAAGGGGAGTGGAGATGGGCTTTTCATTTTGGAAGTGGACAGCTTCTGAAATAACTGTAGGAGCCCAGCCAATGTTCAGAACCAGGGGAATGAAATCATCCAATCCCCTACCTTGCACTGGGCTTGTGCGGGGTTAAATTCCAACAAGGAAGAAGCCTCTGATGCATCATCTTTCCTTCTTCCTGGTGCTAGCCAATCAGCAGCTGTGCAGGGAAATGCATTATCCCATCTCCCTGTCTGATTGGCCAGTGCCAGGGAGAAGGAAAAATGATGCATCAGAGGCTTCTTCCTCGTTGAAGTTTAACCCCACATGAGCCCAGCGCAAGGTAGGGGATTGGTTGATTTCATTCCTCCGGTTCCAAACATCAGCTGGGCTCCCGTGGTTCATTTTGGACCACTTTTGAAACGAAAAACCCATCTTTGAAGGGGAGTTGTCCATAATGCTAGTTGTTAAGGACTTGAGATATTAATCCCTAAAATCTGCATACAGAGGGCATTGTTTTAGGAAATGTACTACACCCTCCATTTTATAACATCCTTTACTGTTGGCCTTCTCTATCACACTGGCATAAAACTCTAAATGTGACCTATCAATAAGAGAAGGCCAACAACTGATAAGATAGTCCTGAGGCAAGATATATAATGTAGTTGACTTTGTCATGAAAAAGTTGGCTGTTGCTTCTCCAAATATCTGTTGCTCAGCCTTTTAAAAGTGGCACCCCCTAGCTTCTATTCAGAAGTCCTTTTTGGAGTTTATTTATTTATTTATTTATTTATTTGTGTACATGTGTACTTGTTAACCACCCAACTTTCCCTTGGGAACTCTGGGTGGTGTACAACAATTGCCAAAATAAACAATTTGCCCAAGAAAACAACCCCAACAATAAATAGTTTTTTAAAAAAAAGATAAAACAGAACAGCAAACAGCATACAACAAAGGGATCCATCAAGAAAGGGCTGGAACAATCCATACAAACCGACTGCCAAACAAACATACCATCCTGCACTCAGTGATCACCAAAGCTTTCCCTAAAGAGCCAGGTCTTCAAAGCTCTCCTTAAAGGCCGGCAGAGATTCAGCCAGCCTTAGCTCCGATGGCAGTTAACGCAAAGTTGTGCATTTGTGTCAGCCATGTATGCCTTTGCAAGTGACACATCATGCTGTATCACAGAAGCTGCTTCAGCGTGGTCTTAATATTGGTGTGGCAGCTTGACCCTTTTAGTGGCTAATTGCTACTGGAAGGTATCATTCCCTAGCCCCTACCGCCACAATGAAGGGTGGACTAGTTAGTGGAAAGTTACTGTGTCTTGTTGGAACCAATGTTAAGGCCACCATAAGACCTAGGCTTCCATTTTAAAGGTCACCTTCCAAAGTCAGAAAGGGTTTATTGACAGCTTGCCAAGAGGAAGATTCCAGTAAGGTTTCGATGGGATAATTAGCTGGGCAGCATGTTTGGGTCCCCGGTGTGGTGGCAGTGGTGGTGGAGGCGGCGATGGTTCCCTTAGATTGTGGCTCTTGATGGAGTCATCTGTCCCTTCTGCCCCCTCTAGCCTTGCCAGTGCACTTCAAGACAGAACTAAAGAATGAGGAGGCCACTGAGAGTGGAACGGCCACTTTCCATTGTGAGCTGACCAAGGCCGTAGACTCTGTGGAGTGGATGAAGGATCAAAAGGCGTTGAAGCCAAGTGACAAATACAGGATGCGGCTGGAAGGCCGCTTTGCTGAGCTGACCATCCAAGATCTGGAATTGACCGATGCCGGCAGTTATACCTGTGTGGTGGTAGATCAGAAAACCACTGCAACTTTGAAAGTGAATGGTAATAAAGGTTTTTTTCCACAGCTATCTAAAAAGTTTGTTTTGGAAGCACTGAGACTTCCAAGGTCAAGTAAGTTTCTTTCCCAGCCGGGCAAATGACTCCATAGAACAATATATGAATGTAAGAACTTCAAAATAATACTATCTTAAAGTTTAATTTCCCAACACATGCTTATAGCCGTCTTTTCAGGAAGGGGGGTATAAATACTTTTTGAAGTAGGAAAAAAAGTGTTCAAGATGAAGTTCACATAAAAATAGGGGAAAACATACAATATTAGTTACGGCAGTAAAGTTCCAAAATATTTACAATTATTTATATTGTCTGGTGCTCACAGTTCGAACCGTCGCCATGATGGCAGATGGACTTTCCCCAACAGGAGAGATAGGGTGATTTCTGAAGCTATGAAGCTTGCTGCCGCAATTCTTCACAGCCCCCAGATACTGCCTCTCTTCACCTCCCCTCCAAGGGGGACTTACCCTTTCAGGTCCTGTTTATCTGGAGAAATTCAGCCTGATAAGCCGGAGAGCTTATCAAGGCATCTCACTGTGGTGAAACCAGAAACGGAACTCCACAGCAAAGCCCTGTTACCATGCAAGCTTAGCCAAATTATAAGGGAAATTGCTTTGTCTTCTTGTCGGCGAGGGACCGCTGCCCTGCTTGGGTTTGCTTGTCTCCGCCATGAAATTGCTCTTGTCTTGATGCATACAGCAGTCCTGACTTACATCTCCCTGCAAAATGACCCCGTGTTTTTCATACAGGGCGCTCTTCCATCTCTTGACTGTTACTCATCTTGAGACCTCACACACAGTTTTCTCACATTTTCCTTCTTGAGTTTTGTTGTTGCCATGGTCTTCCCAGTAATGTGGGAGTTTCCTATGTGATGATCTGTCAAACTGTGGGGTCCTGCTAGGACAAACTGACCCTTTCTCTCTGTCCATATTGCATCTTTTAGCCCTGCCTGTGTTTTTCCAAGAAGAACTAAAAAGCCAGGAGTTTACAGAGGGTGAGACAGCCACCTTGCACTGCAGGCTGAGCAAGGCAGCACCAGTGGAGTGGCAGAAAGGGTCAAGAACCCTCAAATCAGGTGGCAGATACCAAATAAATCAGGAGGGCCCCTGTGCTGAGCTGGTGATCCATGACTTGGATGAAGCAGATTCTGGAGACTATACATGCATTTGTGGAAAGCAGAAGACGACAGCTAGCTTGAGAGTAAATGGTAAAACACATCCCTTCAACCAAATTTATGTGCTGTTAGGATTTCTTCTTTCCATTTTGCTTCTATAATAAAATTCAGTCACACATTTTTTAGGCTCCCTGGATATCAGGCACTGCATGTCTAACATTCTTCTCTTCTACAGGTGGTGAACTGTTTGGCACTCGAGATATTTTGGACTTTAGTTCCTGAAATCCCCAGCTAGTATTGCTAGTAATAAAAAGTCATGAGCGTTGTATTCCAAAATATCTAAAGAGCCAAAGGCTCACCACTTTCATTTTACAACAATAACAATAGAATAGAATATTTCCAATGAGCGTATATAGACCTTGGGTCCAGTTTACAGATTTCTAAATATTGGGAGGTTTTATAAGACCTCTAGATTAATTTTTACTTTGGAGAAGTGAATTTTGAAATGTTAACTCATGGCTGATTGGGCAAGACTCAAAGATTCTACCTTGGCAAGAGTTGTGAGAGGACCTCTTTCTAAAAATCTCCGTTGAGAGCTTTATGGGACTTGACACCCCCCACATTCCTTCCTTTGTGTCATACCTGAAGAAAGAGGCAACCATCAATCAGTTGAAAGTCACTTGAGTTACTTAGTACAAGAGCAGGGTACAAAATTTGAGAACTTCGCTAAAGGTGCACATTGTTAAAAAAAAAAAAAAAAGCTCTTGTAATGTTTGGTATCATTTGGTAACATTTCACAATGTTAGTGGGTCAAGACCCGCAAACAAGAGTTTGCCTTACCATTTTGCAATGCATGTATTATTATTTTTTCAAACATTGCCGTGAATGATCAAGTCCAAATACCTCTCTGAGTTGACACTGGTAGCGTGCTTCCAGTTGCTTGCTCAGGGAGCAATGGTGCATTGACTTGACCTTCTCCGCTTTGATGGACACCCTTCCTGTGCTACCTTCACTCTGCAGTCCTGCCTGTACTTTTCACAAAAGCCCTGAAGGATGAGGAAGCCATGGAAGGGAAAGATGCCACTCTGCGGTGCCAGCTGAACAAGGCTTCTGCCACTGTGGAATGGAGGAAAGGGCATAAGACTCTTAAGCCAAGCAAGAAGTACCAAATGAGACGGGAAGGTGCCATTGCCGAGCTGGTGATCCAAGGGCTGGAGCCAACAGATTCTGGAAGTTACAGCTGTGTGTGTGGAGAGCAGCAGAGCATGGCATCTTTAGAAGTCAAGGGTAAACCATCCAGCCAGCCAGCAAGCAAGAAAACACCTTGCCTAAATTTCCTGCTATCTCCATTGTTATGGTTAGGTCTGACCATGTCTTTTCCTAACCTTGTAGGATGACTTGTGTCCCTTGTGTCCCTGATCCTTGTGGCACAAAATTAATGCTCTCAGGATGAGGCCCTGTGGGTTTAGAAATTACCCTGTAAGCACATCGTTTTTGCTGGGAGGGCTAAAGATCTGAAATCTCAGCCGTGCTGGTAACATGGAGAGCATCCCATTAAAATAGACAAGACATAGTGAGCACTAATAAAAAAACATGTGGCACCTCTTCAGAAATATAGCAGCAGAATGAGGGGTGCAGTATAATATGTAATGGGATATACTTTCCATACCAAATACTCGTTGGCTGTTGTATGTGTATTTGCATGCAAGCTTGGTTGTAAGTTCCTATACAGACAGAGTTGGGGGAGGGTAGAGGGGGAGGGGGAAGAGGGGGGTTAGTTAATTTTAAAGATGATGGGAAGAAGGATTTGACCTAGGGTCTTGTGGTGGAAGTTGGTTTGATGATATGGTAAGTGTTGTTTTATCTCTAAAGTTGGGTTTGTTGATATGGTAGGTGTTGTTATATCTCTAAACCAACACCTACCATATCAACAAACCCAACTTCCACCATGAGACCCTAGGCCAAATCCTTCTTCCATCATCTTAAAAACTAACTACCCCCCTCCTTCTCTTCCCCCTCCCCTATCCATCCTCACCCAACTCTGTCTCTATAGGAACTTACAACCAGGCTTGCATGCAAATTCACATACTACAGCCAACAAATATTTGGTATGAAACAGGTGTAGAGGACCTGTGATTTTCTTCAGTTGGGTGTTGGGTTTTTGTCGCCTTGAGCGGTGGCCTACTGTGCATGAGGAGCAAAATAGCTTGCATGAAGGGCTCAATGCTCAACGAACACCACCATCGTCTTACGTTGGCCCTTTCCCCTTCTCAGCCCTCCCCGTGCTTTTCAAAGAAGGACTGAAGAACAGGGAAGCCGTAGAAGGCACCACAGCTACTCTGCGGTGCGAAATGACCAAAGCTGGGGCTGAAGTGGAATGGAGGAAGAACTCCCAAATCCTCAAGGCGAGTGACAAGTACCGGATGAAGCAAGAGGGAGCTGTGGCCGAACTGTTGATTCGTGACCTGCAGGTGGAGGACACGGGAGATTATGCCTGCCTCTGTGGAGACCAAAAGACGACAGCGGCGTTGACCGTTCATGGTAATAAAATGTTTCACGTGCCGTCGGTGATATTCCAGAACCAGCCTCCTCTATAGAAATCCCTACTTTTGTGTTGTGTTTGTTTTGGTGTGTCTCCCCCACCCCTTAGTCCTTTTGATCTGCCTGTCTTGTTATTGGTTATGTGGGAAAATAAATACATCTGGCTGTGTTTGTCTTTTTGTGTTGGTGTTACAAATTTATCCAGTGTCTTGTGTTGCTGTTGGTTTTATGTGGCCTCAGGTTGCATTTAGAGGTGAAATATTAAAGAGGTATTTTATTATTGCCATCCTGAATGAGTCCCTGAGGCAGAGTGGAGATTTGAACTCAGTTTTCCAGAGTCGTATTCCATCACTTTCCCCACTATGTTACATTGGTGCTTGATGTGAGGGTCTTTTTTATTGTCCCTCCCTGCCAGACTTAAACCCCAGTCATAATCCTGTGGGCCCCCATTATCTGATGGCAGTGCCAGAGTAATAACCCCGTAATGGTTGACACTGCCGTGGTCCATGACAGTAGACCTCCAAGCCTGTTTCATCTCATCTCAAGAGCTTATCGCTGGGCAGTTCAGCTGTTTCTACCAGTTCCTCAATTTTGTTTATCAACCTGGCATTGGAAATTGGAACAGCATTGATTCCTCGCCAGGCTGGTCCCTCTTTTGCACCCGGAAAGTCATTTCTGACAACTTGAAACTATCTGAAAGCCTGACAAAGCTGTTTGGACGAGCAACGAAACGTTTCAATCTCTCAAGAAAAGAAGTCCAGTTTCCATGACTCAATTTGCAGATAAACTCACCTGGATGACTGAGAATCTTCACAGACAACCATCTGAAATGTTTTAACCATATATTTTCAGAATATGCCGGACTGAATGCTCTTCTTCATAGCTCTTCATTCTTCTAGCACTATATTCCTGATGAAAAAAACAGTTCTAAGCAGACCTTTGACAAGACTACCCAACTCTCCTGGACCAAGCCTTCCATCTGCCATCCATGCTTACTTCTTCCTTGTTCCTTTACAATATGTACGCATTTTTACTTCTTTCTTGCATTCTGTGTCATCCCTCTCCCTGTGAAGGGAGTCAAAGTATGCGCTTCTCCTTCTAAACAATCTGTTTCCGCACAAAGCATCTCTTTTTCAAATACTTTTTTGTCCAAATCACACAACAGTACAACATTTGTTGGAATAAAAGCATACTTTACACAATAACATCCAAAATCTTGTTTTGTTGTTGTTCAGTCATTCAGTCATGTCCGACTCTTCATGACCCCATGAACCAGAGCTCGCCCGGCCTTCCTGTCTTCCACTGCCTCCCGGAGTTTGGTCAAATCCATATTGGTTGCATTGATGATGCCATCCAACCATTCATTCTCTGCCATCCCCTTTTCCTTTTGCCTTCAATCTTTCCCAACATCAGGGACTTTTCCAAGGAGAAAATCATGTTTGGCAGTCTTCAAATCCTATTGAGAAAAGCTCCACCACAATATAAACCACCTATTATATTACTAGATTCAGGGTGGACGCTAACACTTGAGTGGTATTATAGTATACCTGGCATAACTTGCTGTCATTCCATCTAGAAATGTGCCCTTCTTCATTTGATTTACTTCCAAGGGATTCCTAGCTGATGTTATCTCTTGCAGTAATGTCACTTCCTTGGGCTTACTCCTGTTACTCAGAATCTAATTCCCTTTTCTACAGCGGATCTTAGCTCCACGTCTACTTGACTCTGCAAAGACCCTTAAGAATTGGTGTTTTTATCTCCCATTATTCTTCATCAGCTAGATCTTTATTGCATTCTTCATTACCCTTGTGGATCAAGGTTTATAGAGCTCATGGTATTTCCATTGCCTCTACTATATCAATAAACACAATCATAAGTCATTTCTGATTTATGGCAACTTCGTCCAGGTAGAAAATACTCAGAAATGGTTTCCCATCCCCCTTGCGACTGTGCAGCTCGCCCAAGGCCACCAAGACTGTCTTTTCTCCCAGGAGGCCCAGTGGGGAATCAAACTCCCAACCGCTGGATCTGCTTCCAGATCCCTCAACCACTGAACCAGCCAGCCAGCTTGCCTCTGAGAACCATTATCTGTTCTGTTTGGTTCTTTCGGCAGTGTTTACAGCTCCGTTTGTACATTCGGTCTGTTTGTGTGGCATGTGCTTTTACTTCCCTTTTGTTCATGTTCCATTGCTTGCATCTGTCTCTCACATGTGATCCTGTCCGGTGTTCGTCCCCACCAAATGGTTTATGTTGAGAACTCTCCGTTACGCACCTCTCACCTGTTTGCGAAGGTTTGTGCTCTGAACGCTGGCGAAAGTAAATCGAAGGGAAGCTGGTATTTCAGAAAACATTTGGATCAGCATTTCCATGTCCATTTCTTTCTTTGTTTGTCTGGCTGGCTGGTCTAATTTGTGCATTTATTTTTGGCTCTCAAAATGGGGAAGCTACCTTGAAATTTGAAACACGAACGTGCCAATGTTTGGAACCTTTGTCATTTCGATTCCCCGGTGCACAGTGAAATAGCTGCACTCTTCCACAAGAGCTTCCAATAGTGTGTAGGCTGTTCTGGTGTCGGAAAGCCCGAGGGCATTTATCAGCAACACCGAAATGTCCCCAAAGCTCCCGTCGGCTTAGCTGCGGTCGGAGGTCCTCAGGGAGGGGCTGGGATCTCCAATGATGCCCTTTCTGTTGATATTCCACCCCTTCAGCTGTGCCTGCCCACTTCCAAGAAGAACTCAAAAGCAAAGAAGCAACCGAAGGGGAGGTGGCGGTCCTTCATTGTGAACTGAGTAAGCCTGTCCCTGTGGAGTGGAAGAAGGGTGACTGGCTGCTCAACTCCAACGACAAATACAAAATCAAACAGAAGGACCGTGTTGCCGAGTTGACCATCCACAATGTCAACGAGCAGGATGCTGGAGATTATTCCTGTGTGTGTGGAGATCAAAAGACGTCAGCTTCTCTAACGGTGCATGGTAAATATGATACCTCTTGCTATTTATCTTTCTTTCTATCTGGAGTACCAGACCACGGTAGGTATTCCGGTGGCTATAAGGTGGATTCCTGTTCAAAGTGGTGATTTTCCAATTGCTTTCCCCCCCAGGCCCCTTGTTTTCTCCCCCTCAAAGTGATGTTGTCATTGTGAACAGCTGTCCTTTAAAGTCTTCATAGTGTGAGGGGGCCAGCGTGAGGTCTTGTGGCCGAGAAAACCCAAACCTATTCCAAACTCTCTAATAGCTATTTCAAGGTGCAATTTATTTATTTTATTATTTTCAAATTTCTATACCGCTCCTTCTTCCCAGAACGGGAACTCAGGGCGGTTTACAACGAAAAAATTAAAAGCAAAATGTCATCAGAACAGGGACAAATCCTATGGGAAGGATAGGCGGGATTAAAAAAAAAAAAGCCTACTCTAGTCATTATTAAAGGCATCAGTATATTTATTTATTTAATGTCACAAATGTTTCATTGGCCATACTGAAATCCTGTGCATGTAGGATGCTGCCCTTGGAATCAGGGCAGATGATTTTCTTTTCACAGGACAGTTGGCATCCAGGGTTCACAATGTAGCTCTCAGCCAAGATATTCTAAGTGTGTATACTGGAGGGAAGGGAGGGGCGGAATTATTTCATGCAATTTTCCTAATGCGTCTGCTGGAGTGTAAAAGCTGGAGTGTAAACGTTGCTGGAAGCTTCATCAGGAATGCATAATGTGGTCTAGTTCCAGAGAAATCCAGGCAGTTACAGTTTTTTGAGACAGAAAAGGGCATAAGTGGAGCACTTGGAATGCAGTGCATTTTACTCCTGAGGCAACGGACAGGGACAGAGGCCCTTAGAGCTGAAGGTCACGTTGGTGTTGGTGAGACATGATTCAGGTGGAGCTTTGGGCTTGAGAAGTCAGATCTGAAAGGACCCCCTGCACTGGAGGCCAAGCACAAACGGAAGCAAGGCAGGATGCAAATTATGGACAACGAGGAAACCGACTGGGTGACCCTTCCCAGCTAAGGTATTCCCTCTTCTAAGGATGGACTGTCTGAACCATCTGTTGGTTCCATTGGTTCTTTGCAGATGGTTCAGGAAGAACCATCTGCAAAGCTCTGGGTAGAAGGAGATTGTAGAGACAAAAAAGTGAGAGGGCGACAGGCAGGATAATCTTGAAAGACATGCTGGAGGTTTCAGAGGCTGGTGAGGGAGACAGAGAGAGCAAACTGTCACTCAGATTATTTGAACTAGGGATGGGCACGAAACGGAAAAACAGTTTCGTTTCGTTTCTACTAGTGGTTCATTTTGTTTTGTTTTTAAACGAATTTTTGTAAAAAAAAATCATAAATGAAACAATAACAAAATGATTTGTTACGCTATAAAATGGCTCCGCTGGGTCCTAGAGGCACCAAATTTGACCGGTGGCTTTATACAAGGGAGCCATTTTTCAGAGTAACAAAATGGTTCATTTTCAAAGCGAAGAAAAACTTTTTCGTCTCGTAACAAAATGCTGTTTCCCATTTTTTTTATTTTTAATGTTTTGAAAGCTTAGGAAATGACAGAACAGTGTGCCATTTTTCGTAGGGTGCCCTCTAATTTGAACACCTAAAGGAACCTCCTCTAAACTAGTTTTGTTGTGTTTTACACAGGTTGGTTGGGAAAACAAGGCAGCTTTACTTTGTATATTAAATTTGTTCGGCTAGCGTAGCTCAGCTCAAAAGGGTGTGTCCGTGTACTCAGAGCATATACTTCCTTTCTCTCTGATTTTTTCCTTTTTCTCCATTTCTATCTGGACCATCATTTTTTTTCAGACTTTTCCTGGACAGTTGTTGGAGAGCTGGCTCAATTTGCAGAAACAGTAACAGGCAGGACTAAGTCCCCATTGAACATTCCTATGCAGATTAAACCCAAACCACAAAGACTTACCTATATACTTGAGTATAAGTCGAACTGAGTATAAGTCGATGCCCGTAATTTAACCCCCCAAAACTGGGGAAGTTTATTGACTCGAGTATAAGTCTAGGGTGGGAAATGCAGCTGGGCCTGGCATCAGCTCCTTTGTGAGGTGGGGAGTGGTGTGTGATGTTTAAAATGACTTTTAGCCACCGAGGCAAGCGCTTGCCTACGGTGGCTAAAAGTCATTTTAAACATCGCACGCCACTCCCCTGTGATGCAAAGGGGAGTCATGAGAAGTGGCATGCAATGTTTAAAATGACTTTTAGCCACCAACCCAAGCACTTGCCTCAGTGGCTAAAAGTATTGACCCGAATATAAGTTGAGGGCCCTTTTTTTTCAGGCCAAAATTAGGGCTGAAAAACAAGACTTATATTCAAGTATATACAGTAACTTTTATAGCCAGAGTGAGCTGATAGGTATTTTCAACTACAGAGGTACCTTGACTTACGAGTTGAATCCATTCTGAATGCATGTTTGTAAGTCGAACACCTTGTAAGTAGAGCAGCCGTAGCTAATAAATAAATAAATAAATAAATAAATGTAAGTAGAACAGACTACATCTAAAATTTGTAAGGCAGCAGTTAAAACACCAATGGTTTTCCACTCTTAAGTCGAATTGCTTGTAAGTAGAGCTGCACGTAAGAAGAGGCACTGCTGTATACTTATACAAGTTCTCAACCCTTAGAGCCCCTTATGGGTCAGTAGTTCTAAGATTATTATATTATTATTACTGTAAGTTCAGACAAATTCAGAGAGTGGCAACCAGGATGATCAGGGGGATGGAAACTACAGTAAGCCCTACAAGGGAAGGCAGAATGAACTGGGCAGGTTTAGCACGGAGAAAAGAAGAACGAGGGGCCCATTCAACAGAAAATTGGACTGCCCTCTATTCCAGGGCTGTCCAACTTTGAACAGGCTGAGGTCTACTTTTTCTGGCCCAAAGTGCCTGAGGGTTACTACACCAATACCTCTACTTACGAATTTTATCCATTCCAAGCGCATGCTCATTAGTAAAAAAGTTTGTAAGTAGAGCAGCAGTTTCCCATAGGAATGCATTGAAATCAGTTCCCTCCAGAACAGATTAATTAATTTTTAATGCTTTCCTATGGGAAGGCTGACCATGCATACGCTTCCCTTGCACCCGCTTGATCATCTGGCCAGTGGGGGTGAGCAGGGGACCACACCGTGGCCCTTGAACTGCCCCGCTCGGCTGAGACAGTGAGTGGGCAGACTCAGAACTTTGCTGGGGCAGTGGTGGTCCTTGGGATGGGGGAGGGAGGGGTGGAGAACTTATCCCTTCATTTTTTTATTGATGGCCGGTGGGCTACTTTTGAACCCTTTGCGGACTACTGGTAGCCCGTAGTCTACCTCTTGCGCAGGCCTGCTGTATCCAATCTGCTTTGATTTGGATTCCTGAATTGACCAGAGGGTTGGGTCTGATGATCTTATAGGCCCTTTCCACCTCCATCATTCCAGGGAGCAAGGAATTATTCAAACCTATGGACCACTTGTAGGCTTAGTTTTCTTCGGAACAAATTTAATATCTTTAATTTTCTGTTAAGGGATGTACAGTATTAGGGTTTTATTTTGTTTTATTTTTCTCCTCACACTGACACCTTCTTCCAAGTCAGATCAGCCCAACTGGAAATAGATTGGTGGATAAATGGAATTTTCTGACATTGTCCACCTGCGATGCTGTTCTGGTGACTTTTAACATGCTCTTTGTGATCTTCAGCCCTACCGCCACGTTTCAAAACAGAGCTGAAGAACCAAGCGGTGGAAGAAAGCGGAACAGCTACACTGCGCTGTAAGCTGACCAAAATGGCCGCACCATTGGAATGGAGGAAAGGGGGTCAGGTGCTGAAGCCAAGTGACAAACACAAAATGAAGGTGGACGGTGTTGTTGCTGAACTTATCATTCACCATGTGGAACTGGCAGATGCTGGGGATTACAGTTGCACGTTTGGTGATCAGAAGACCTCAGCTACCTTAGCAGTGAATGGTACATCTAAGAGTCTAATTTTTGTTCCCAGATACACTCTAAGGAAAGTCAAACTAGGATGATATTTGTTCCATTCAGAACAAATTACATTGCTTTGGTTGGTGGGCTGAGACTTTGTTGTGAATCACTCTAGAGATTTGCAAAGAAGGCATTTTTCCCATTGCGTGTGACCAAAATGTTGCCCCCTTCAAGGTTTAAGCAAAAGGAGGGTGTAAGAATATTGGGAGACCCTGATGGATTGGACCATAGACCTGTCTAGTCCAATATCTTGATCATGCATCAGCCCATCAGTAGCTTATGGGAAATCCACAATCAGAGAGATTGGTTGTAGTTCTCACCACTGATACATCGAGGCCTGTTGCCTTGGATACGAGAGGAGAACTCCATCCATCCATCCATCCTAATGGTCCCTGAGAACTTCTCTTTCCATCAGTTGGCCTAGTCCTCTTTCACAGTTGGCTTTATGGACAGCCATCACTTGTTAGGATAGTGGAGTGTACAGTCAATTGTGCAAACGCAGGTGGAGAGCTAGTTTGGCCATCATTTTTGCTGTCTTTGCCTCCACGGGTACACTGCCATTGTGATTCACCTGCTTTCGTCACTGTCAACTTCGCAGCACTCCCAGCCCGCTTCAAAAAGGGCCTGGAGAACAAAGAGGCGCCAGAAGATGGGACTGTGGTTTTCCAGTGTGAGCTAACCAAATCCGCTCCGGTGGAGTGGAGAAAAAAACACAAGTCCCTGAAGCCAAGCGACAAGTACAAGATAAGGCAGGAAGGGGCTGTCTCGGAGCTTGAGATCCTCAACCTTGAACTTAAAGATGCTGGAGATTATTCCTGTGTCTGCGGAGAAGAGAAGACCACAGCAGCTTTGACGGTGCACGGTAAATCGGCGTGTCCTGCCTTAGATGTCCAGAAAACCGTTCTACTCTGTTCTGCGTGAAATATGTGTGGGGGTGAAATGTTTTGTTCATCTTTGTGCACTCTATTAATGTTGGGCCTTCCTTTTGTGTTGTGCTGTCTTTTGTTATCCCTGTCCAATTCACTGGAAATGCACAGGACCTAGAGTTCTCTCTCCACTAGTTCTAGAGCAGGCCTTTCCCCATTCTGTTTGATGGAAACCTTGAACTTATCGAGATATGGTGTTGATACCTTCCATTGCAGCCAGCATCCCGTGTTCCATGTGTGCTTAACCCTACTCAGGAATGATGATGGGCCCTTAAAAGTCTGGTCAAGTCCCTCTGTGAATTTTGCATGGAGACTTCGGAAAACGTTCCCCGAATTTCAGCAATATGTGTTGGTTTGGGGGGTGGTAATGGGTGAAGAGATGCTGGACGGCAGAGAAACTGACGTTTCATGAAGATAAAAAACAGTTATGGCCCATCTCTAAATTGTTGTCCCGGTAATGTTCCTGTGTGTTGTTGCCGCTCCATTTCTTGATACCTTGTCTGGACAGTGTGTGGCTACCGATCTGGCCAATGTACATCCATATCTTTGTCTTTGGTCCCTGCCTGTTATACTGTGCTTGTTGCTTCCACCAAAAGGGATGCTGAAATGAAACGTGGGAGGGGAGATCACTCTGTGACCGCCAAGAGAAAACCGAGGATGATCAGGGTGTTTGCTCCTTCCTTCTTTCTCAGCCCTGCCTGTGCTTTTCAAAGAAGAATTAAGATGCATGGAAGCCACAGAAGGGGAAACCGCCACCCTGCGCTGTGAGCTGAGCAAGGCTGCTCCGGTGCAGTGGAAGAAGGGTAGCCAGCTTCTGAAACAGAATGAAAAATACACAGTGACACAAAACGACACCACCGTGGAGCTAGCGATCCACAGTCTGGTGGAAGATGATTCTGGCGACTACACCTGCCTCTGCAGCAACCAGAAAACTACTGCTACGTTAGCAGTCCACGGTACTACAAAGTATCTTGATCGGGTTCTATATTTTACCCACCAACCCTTCTCTCCCATGTGCTCCATCTGTGATGTGTTTCATTCGTCTCCGTGTCTGCATGTTTTGGGAATGTTAAGCAGTTTGGACTCATGTTCTGGGTCACAAGCTATCTTTCGCTGATTCCAAACAAGGTCTCCTGTGCAGTCAGATGAATCACATGCTTCACGTTCTGTGCGGGAGATGCTAGGCTCTGAAGTTTGCCATCCCAACTGGGTACTTTTGAGACCAAGGACTTTCCAAGCTGACCTACCCCCTTATTTTTTTATTATTTGTTATATTTCTAGACCGCCCATCTTCCGAATGGAACTCTGGGCGGTTTACAATTAGAACAAGGCAACAAGGAAAAAAACAAGAAAAAAATACAAAAAGGGCAAAAATGACTGACCTCTGACATCTTCTTATGTGCAAACATGATTGGGGAAGTGGTCTGAGGGCGGACTGTCTCAGAGGTAGTCCTCAGGTGCTGCACAGAGGCCATTTCCATGGTTTCGCTGTGTCTAACGGTCTCTGTCGCTTGCATCCTTAAGTTCTGCCTATCCTTTTCAAACAGCAGCTGAAGAGTGAGGATGCACCCGAAGCCATTTCTGTGATACTGTATCTGTTGGGAGTGCCTTTTGAAATACTTCTAGGACAATGGAGTGATATATAAATTACATCACTCCAATCCATTGGTACTTGTCATCAGATACCATCCTTCGTCCCATGGAATTTCCCACTAATTTTGATGGTGATCCTGTCACCCCCTCCCCCCCAAAATCCCACAACAGCCAGTACTTGGAGAACTTAGTTTTTCTCAGTGGCTTGTCAAGTAATCCTTTTGGAAGCAGAATCTGCCCATTGCATTTGCATCATTTGTCTCATTGTTGTGTTGGTCTTTGGTGAACAGGAAAACCCCCTTTATCACCTCACCCTCATCAGTACATCTGCTTTTTGTCTTTTGTGTTTCTCTTCTGGTAGAGTCTTTCTACTTTTTCTCAGTGTAGACCTCCTAGATGTTTTCGGTAATGCATGTAGCATCCCTGTTCATAGTGTTTTCCATTGTCCTCAGTGTATGTCTGTGTTCCTTTGTTTGACCAACCATGTGGATTTATCATGTACACATCAACACATACAGATACACAGCAACAAGCAATGTCTCCTGCAGTCACCAAGGATATAGAAATTTGGTGGAACTCGGTTGAAGAAAGAAGTCCCGCTTGTGACAATGCACTGAGGAAAACCCCTGGCAGCCATCTTGGATCCTGCTGGGATTTTGGGAGACCTCGAAGAGATGGAGAAGAATCTGCTTGCTGAATCAGCTACCAGCTGAAGGCCAGAAGATGCTATGAATCATTTTACAAGAATGACCCAAGGTCCTCTCACTCAGCTTTTTGTTCACAAGGAGGGTATATGATGCTGGTGGCCACCCGTTTTTATTGCAAGACAAATGTAAATGTAAACCAGCCCTTGGTCTTTCTGTCTTGTCTGTTTTCATCTTTCATTGTATTTCTATGGTGTGCATCCATCCATGCCTCATTTGTTGAGAGAGAATATATGGAGATTATGTCTCACTGTTCGATCGTTCACCATTTTCAGGCCAGTGGCTAAGGATAGTCAATGGAAATTTTTCCATTAAAAAATCCGCAGGCCCTGGACCAAGCCTAGGTAGAAATCCCACACCCTGTTTTCCATTCTTCCCTGCTGCTACCCCCTCCAGCTCCCCATGCGGGACCTTCACACTTTTATTTTGTGTCCTGCAGCCCTCCCGCCACACTTCAAATCAGAACTGAAGGACGTGGCAGCTACCGAAGACGGAACAGCCGCACTGCGCTGCGAGCTGACCAAGGCTGCTCCCGTGGAGTGGATGAAAGAAGGCCAGAAGCTAGCAGAAAGTGGCAAATACCGAATAAGACAGGAGGGCCCTGTCACAGAGCTGGTGATCCGTGATTTAGACCTTCAGGACGCTGGATGTTACGCCTGTGTTTGCGGAGACCAGAAGACCGCTGCTGTCTTGACCGTTCATGGTAAAATTTGTGGAACACGGCTGCTACGCTAATGTATCAAAACGTAGAATGTTTAGGCATAATAATAAGGAACTCTGTGCTAGTGGTGCGACTGGGAAATTAGTCTCTGAATCATATTCTGTAGCTAGTGGATATTTATTTCTTTATTTCTTTATTTATTATTTAACTTTTGCACAGCCCATCTGTCTGAAAGATTACTCTGGACAGTTTACGATATAACAAAACAGAAATTATAAATAGTTCAGCTCTTGCTTACGTGCATGTGATCGATAGCACTTGATGCTGGCAGGTTTAATGTCTAGTAATATGCACCCGGTTGGACAAAACACTAGGGAACGTGGAAGATTGTTCTACAGTGGGACAGGCCATTCACACATGGATTCCATCATGTGTTCTGGAAGTTGAGTCATGGCAACTGAACTTCTTTTCTTGTAAGATCGAAATGTTTCACTGCTCATCCAAGAAGTCCAGTTGCCATGACGCAACTTCCAGATAACTTCACTTGGATGACTGAGTATCTCCACAGGCATGTTGTCACGTGGTTGTCGAAATAGCCAGGAGATGAACATTGATGTGTTGGTAGCTTGCCTGGGCGTGTGCAATCAAAAATGAGTCATAGCGTTCAGCCAGTTGGGAGTAAATTGTAATCTGTTGGCTTTTAAAACCCTGTGATGGATTTTGTTTTCAAGAGACTCAAGCTGTAGAGATCGGAGCCCTGTCTTAATATTACAAATATAGGATTCAAGATAATGTTCCCTGAAGGGCCTCTTTTAGGGTAGGATTGAGTGTAATTCTGTGCTAAGGGCAAGAAAAGGCACCTGTTTGGATTGATGGAACCAGCTGTGTTTCGGTCTGTGGCAGGGCAAAAGTGAGTCAAAATCTCGAAGCAAAGCTGATAGTAATCTTTTTTTAATAATAATAATAATAATAATAATAATAATAATAATAATAATAATAATAATAATAATAATAATAATAATAATAATAATACAGCAGGACCCTGGTATCCACAGGGGATCCATTCCAGTCCTCCCACTACCAATGGCGAAAAACATAGAACTCTATTTTGATAGCAAATGATATACATAGCCTTGTCTCTGGCTCCATCTGCTGGCCACATCTGGCAATAGCCTAGTGGAAATCTATTTCTTTAGTTAATGCTGTAGCTAGATCTCTTCCAGCCTCTAGTGGCCAGTTCTGGTAACTTCGCTGTTTTTCTTTTAATTTTTTCATAATTTCATAATTTTCATACATTTTGTTTCAATTTTTAAAAAAACATTTTAAATATTTTTTAGACTGTGGACAAGTGAATCAGCCGATAGCGATTCCGTGGATTAGGTGGCCCAGGGGTCCTAACGATCACCCCACCCAGGTAGCCCCATCTCGTTTGTGTTACTTATGGTCACGGGAGTCCACACTGGTGCACCCCATTGGGGTTCCTCCAATTGCAGCAGGGAAACCATTACAAGGAACGTTTCCCTCCTTCGTTTTCCACCCATGGTCTGTTTGCCTCTTGGAGGACCAAACGGCTTTTGTTCTGCAGCACGACGGCGCTGACGTTTCACCTTCCCAGGATGGGTTGTCCGGTCTTCCTCCCTGTGCTCCGCCACCGGAACCCTTTGCCTTCATCTCTTGTTCTTGCCTTTACAGCCCTCAAGCCTGAGTTCAAGCAGAAGCTGAAGAATGAGAAAGCTGAGGAAGGAGGGACTGCCCGGTTCCGCTGTGAGGTGACCGTGGCCAAGGCACCCGTGGAGTGGCAGAAGGGGGGCATGCTGCTTCACCCGGGGGATAAATATGAAATGAGGCAGGACGGGACCATTCGCCAGCTGCTGATCCACAACGTAACGCCTGAGGACAGTGGGGATTATTCCTGCACCACTGGAGAGCAGACTACATCGGCGGCATTGACCGTGAAGGGTAAGAGGCAACCCGTTTGTAACGGCCGTTATTGCAATCCGATAATCCAATCTGCTTCAAGGCCTTGGAACTCAAGGATAAGGGCCGTCTCTTTCGTTAATTAGTGCATGCGGCGCTTTGTCAGGCGCACAACGCATATCAACGTGATGTCTGTGAAGATTCTCAGTCATCCAGGTGAGTTTATCTGGAAGTTGAGTCAGGGCTACTGGACTTCTTTTTCTTGAGAGATGGAAACGTTTTGCTGCTCATCCAAACAGCTGCAGGATTCAGGCTGATGAAGCTGTTTGGATGAGCAGCGAAATGTTTCTATCCCTCAAGAAAAAGAAGTCCAGTTGCCATGACGCAACTTCCAGATACCAACATGATATTTGCAAAAAATAAAAAAATAAAATAAAAGTGGGGCCACATTTGGGGAGCAGGTCAAATTTTTCTGGACTATTTTATTTTAGTAAAACCGAGGAAATGGTTGCCACTACAACCAGCAACAGAATAATAGCCATTTACTAAATCAAATTTAAATCATTTTTAAGATTTAAATTGTCAACAAAACAGATGTTTAAAGATTTAAATTACTGATTTAAATGTTTAAAATTTACATTTCTGACCATTTAAATATTTAAAATGATTCCATTTGATAATTTTAAACTTAACACTATCAATTGATCCATTTAAAATCATCAGTGGTCAATTTTTAAATTTAAATTTAAAATGAGTTTTTTTAAAAAAATAAATTGTGATTTAAATTGATTGGATTTTAAGAAAAATCACTAGTTTTTGTCCAACATCCTTTCTTCTTTTGAACAACATTTCCTCCACTGGCAGTTGCCACGGAGCTGGTGACATTCTTCCTGGGTGATGTAGTTCAGCAAAGCAGTTTTCCCGTGCTCCAGTCCGACTGCAAGATTGTGCTCCCCCCGCCCCCCCTCTCACGTACGCCCTCTGTGCTCCCTGCAGCACTTGATGTCACCATCATCCGGAGTCTGAAGAACTCTGAAGTGTTTGAAGGAGAAGACGTGGCTTTTGAGTGCAAGGTCTCCCACGACCACGCCAGGGACGTGGAATGGAAGCTGCAGGACGCCTCCCTCCAGAGCAACGAGATGAATGAGATCTCCATGGAAGACGGCAGGCTCCACAGACTGAAGCTGAGAAAGGTCACCCAGCAAGACTCCGGCACGGTCACTTTCCGAGTCGGACCGTATACCTCCACGGCACAGCTCAAAGTGAAAGGTAACGAGGAGCATCTGTCAGAGTTTTGTGCTGTTTGATCAGCCAGCAGAAGCAATACTGATTGAATAAATAGTTAGCCAGTGACAGAGTTTTCTTAAAACCACACAGCTATATTACAAACGATACAAAAAATATCACAGCATCACAGAACCTATACAAAGTTCAACAGCATAACAGCATAGGTTACACTTCTGTAATACTTGTAGTCCATTGTTGTAAGCCGCTTAGATTTCAAAATTGAAGATAAGTGGGATATAAATATAATAAATAATAATAAATAAATACACTGACAAAATATATGGCAGAGAAACAAAGTGGATGCCCAATGAACAATGATTTACAGAACAGTTTTATACATGTGTCTGTCCGATCATAAATGACATTACCTCATAGCTATTGCAACCCCTTGCATCAGTCAAAATGCATTAGGTTCATTCTTAACATTTGTACTCCATTAGGAAAAACTATACATTGAGTCACCGTGACTTTGCACTTTTACAGACTCCATCTTTAAATCAATTAAATACGTATCAAATATATATAGAACATCCTGTCTAATACATATATTTCACTAACTAATATCTGAAAGCATCACAGCTCCTGCGGGTTGCTATCAAGCACCAGTCAGCCAGCTTGTTCATTGTTTCCCTAAAAGGCAGGGATGGAGACGCGGGTCATGTGACTCGCTGTCAAGTCAGATCGAAGTCATGCTGGTGACTCAATTCAAAATTGACTCAGGTGTTTTCCCCTCCAAAGACTCGACTTGTGACTCAGAACCCAGCGTGTTGTTAGTATTTGGAACTCCCTGCCACAAAGTGTGGTGATGGCATCTAGCCTGGATGCCTTCAAAAGGGGATTGGACAGATTCCTGGAGGAAGAGTCCATCACAGGTCACAAACCATGATGGAGATGCATCATCTCCAGGGTTAAAACCGGGGTACTTCAAGGGCCAGATGCAGGGGAGTGGTTGCAGGAGATAGATATCTAGTCTTGTGCGCTCCCAAACACATCTGGTGGGGCTACAATGTGAGATACAGGAAGCTGGACTAGATGGGCCTTTGGCCTGATCCAGCATGGCTCTTCTTAGGTTCTTAGGTTCTTAATCCACCCACTCCTAACTTTAAAAAAATAGGGACTTAGGACTTGGGACTTGATAGGGAAGACTTGGACTTGGGACTTGGAACCAAAGAGTCAGACTCAGACTAGGTGGCGAACCTTCGGTGCTGCAGACGTTTTGGACCACCACTCCCACAGTCCTTTGTCATTGGCAAGAAAGGCTTGGAATTCTGGGCATTGTGGTCTAAAACATGTGGAGTGCCAAAGGTTTGCCCCCACTGGACTAGGACTTTGAGTCTTGGTATCAAAGACTTGCATCCCCGGTCAAAGGCCATTAGAAAGATGCAAAGGACTGATAGCAACATAAGGTCTCTTCTGCAATTTGTTGACAGTCTAGTGCAGTGTTTTTCAACCTTTTTTGTGCAAAGGCACACTTGTTTCATGAAAAAAATCACGAGGCACGCCACCATTAGAAAATGTTAAAAAAATTAACTCTGTGCCTATATTGACTATATATAAAGTAATTCTCTTGAATAGGAATCAAATAAACACAAAGAAAGTATTTTATAATTACTTTATTATGAAATAGTAAGTAAACAGAAATATGAAAAATTATAAAATACTTTATTCAGTGCGCAACCTGGGCCTGTTTGGCTGAACACAAAGCTGATATTCTTCAGCTTTTCCAACAGCACACCAGGCAACATCTCACGGCACACTAGTGTGCCGCGGAACAGTGGTTGAAAAACACTGGTCTAGTGCTTCGATGCAAAGAGACCTTTTCTTACCTTTCTGAATGGCTCCATCTCTAAGGCTTACTTATGCCACTGCCCATCTGGGCATATCCCCCAAATTATCACTGGGAAGGATATTAAACTGAAGTCATGCCTGGAGAACAATTTCCAACAGCCACAGTCCTGTTCTGTTCAACTGGCAGGAGCGCTCCAATAAATTATATTGTGGAAGGAAATTCTCATGTCCATGTTAGGGTCTTGAATGAGGATCTATATAAAGTTAGATATAAATGGTTTGAAAAGGATTGAAAATAAAATGGGATTGAAAATGAAAGCCAACATTATAAATGCCATTGTAGAAAACGATAGTAAGGCCGCACCTGGAGTATTGCGTACAATTCTGGTCTCCGCATCTCAAGAAAGACATAGTGGAACTGGAAAAGGTGCAGAAGAGAGCGACTGAAATGATTACTGGGCTGGGGCACCTCCCTTATGAGGAAAGGCTAAAACATTTGGGGCTCTTTAGTCTGGAAAAAAGGCGCCTGAGGGGGGATATGATTGAAATGTACAAAATAATGCAGGGCATGAGTTAAGTGGATAGCGGGCTGCTCTTCACCCTCTCACAAAATACCAGAACTGGGGGACATCCACTCAAACTGAGGGCTGGGAGAGTGAGAACAGACAGAAAAATATTTTTTTTAACCCAGCATGCTGTTAGTCTGTGGAACTCTCTGCCACAGGAGGTGGGGATGGCACCTGGCCTGGATGCCTTCAGATGCCTGGAGGAGAGATGCCTGGAGGAAAAGTCCATCACAAGTTACAAACCATGATGGAGATGTGTCATCTCCAGGCTTAAAACCGGGGTCCTTCAAGGGCCAGATGCAGGGGAGTGGTACCAGGAGACAGATATCTAGTCTTGTGCGCTCCCAGACACATTTGGTGGGGCCACAGGGAGATACAGGAAGCTGGACTAGATATTCTTATGTTCTTATGGATCCTGAATGTTAAATTTACAAGATTCATTTTTTAATTATTACTTCTATTTCATTACTGTTCATGAGTTGAGCCTAGAGCCAATGAAATGAAGTGAAATGGTTGAAGGGGACCTTTTTTTTTTTTTGCCCGTTTCCTGCTGGCTTTCACCTCTCTTGCGGTGTTCCTATTCTCAGCCCCACTTCCCGTATTTAAGGAAGAGCTGACCCACAAGGATGTGCAAGAAGACAGCACCGCAACTCTGACGTGCGAAGTCACCCAGCCGAACGTCTTGGCCACATGGAAGAAGGGTGCCCAGGTGATTTCCCCAAGCGCCAAGTATGAAATCCATCAAGAAGGAACGATCCATTCATTAAAGATTTTTAATTTGAAGCCAGAGGACTCCGGAAAATACACCTGTGATATTGGCAACCAGAAAACCACGGCCACGATTTCTGTGGAAGGTAGGCTTTTCCCTACATCAGAACGGGCTCATCTTCTTCATTGAGGTGGAATTAATGTGTTAACTGTATTTCCTTAAACTCCAAGTTAAAGAAATACATTAGGACCCCTGTATCTATGGGTCATCAATTCCAAGCCCCTGTATCATTCTTTTTCCTTGTGGTTGTCCCTCTTGGTGGTGAAGCTATTCTTGTTTTCGTCTTCCACTTGGCTAGGTCCGGGTGAACCTGGGACAACTTCATGTCATTGTCAAGGGTGTTTATTCACTGCTTCCAAGCAGGGGCGTATTTAGGGGAGGGCAGAAGGGTACATCTGCCCCGGGCACAGCAATCTGGGGGCGCCTGGAGGGGGAGCAGGAGGAGGAAGCTGTACACCCTCCTGCCGCCCAGCAGTGCTCCTTTCCCCTAAGGCTTGGCAACGCCCCCTCCGCTGCCTCCACCTCTGCGTGCCAGGCCAGTGGTGAAGCAGGCAGGAGCGCAATGGCCATGGCGCCCTCCTCCTCCTCTTCCTCGTCTTGGTGGGAGAGGTGTAAGGCGTGCATGCGCACACACACCTGTCCACCCATGCGCACACACATGCACGCACGCACCCACCCCACGCCCACAGGGTTCGGCCCCCCATTGCTGGTTGGATGCGATGTGGCAGGTGGTGGCAGGAAGGGCACAGAAACAAAGCTTGTCCCCAGGCGCTCCAAATCCTGGCTACGCTTCTGCTTCCAAGCCCCTTTGTTGTTGAAGGAAAATCCAGATGGCAGCAAACACTATTTTAATAGCAAAAGCGATCCATAGCATGGTCTCTGGCTCCATCTAGTGGCCAGTTTTAGTAACTTCTCCTTTAGAAATATCTATATACACATATATTTCTAGGATTTTTCATTTTAAAATTTTTAATATGTCCAGATTGTGGATAAGTGAATCAGCAGATACACGGTATGTTAATATCTTATACACAGGAGTGACAGTTTCCGTCTTCTCCATAATGTAGAAAATCAATTATTTATATTTCTGAAGGTCCTCTGTTTTTAAAAATAAAAAACCCATGTCATTCAGGGTCATTGTGTGGTTCTCTTTTCTCCTCCCCTCTGTGATTCTCAGCCATCCCAGCCCTGTTTGAAGTCCAACTTGAGAATCAGGAAGTGGAGGAAGGCTCTACAGCCACCCTTCGGGCTGAGCTCTCTAAAGCGGAGGCCCCCGTGAGGTGGAACAAAGGGCCCCTCAAACTGCGGGCCAGCGAAAAATACGAAATGAGGCAAAAGGGCTCTACGGTGGAACTGCTCATTCATGACGCGCAGCCGGAGGACTCTGGGGACTACACTTGTGACTCGGGTGACCATCAGACCACAGCGTCCCTGCTGGTCAGAGGTGAGGAGGAGGTCCTTTTTGGGTTTTGCTCTAGGGTTAAAAGTGGCCTTGCATACAGTAGGACCCCTATATCCACTGATTCATTATCCACTTATTCAGTTATCCACGGTTGGCAGAGGGAAAAAATTAAATAATACAGCAGCCACAAAGCAAGCTATTGTCACAAACAGCAGCTGTAAAGCAAGCTACTGTCACAAACAGCAGTCATAAAGCAAGCGACTGTCAGGAAACAGCAGTTTGGTGGTGGGTGAGCAGGCGTTCTCTCTTATGCACGGTTTTCATTATCCACGGGAAGGCTTGGAACCAATCCCCAGCGGCTACCGGGGTCCTACTGTACTTGTTTAGCATAGCAGATGAGCAGAGGCTTTTGAGTTGAAGCCCTGTAAGGAAAGACTGAGGGAACCGGGCAGGTTGAACCTGGAGAAAAGAAGCTGAGGGGAGATAAGGTGGCACGTTTCAGAGTTTTAAGGCTGTCCTACAGAGCACGGACAGGATCAGTTCTCGATCCTCCCAGAGTGTAGGACACACAAGAAGGGACTCAAACTTCAGGAAAACAGACTTAGGTGAAATATCAGGAAAAACCTCCTGACTGTTAGAGCGGTACGATGATGGAACAGATTACCTCAAGAGGTGGTGAGTGCTCCAAGGCTGTCAGATCTGCTTCCATTTGGACTCCTGCCTAGACCAGGGGATTGGACTTGACTTTGTAGGGCCCTTTCATTATCTTTACACACAGAATGACAGAGGAATCAGTGTCGTTTGATTTTCAATTGAGATGTGTAGGTTTTTTTGTTTTGTTTATGCCCTCTGGTTCTGGGAGTTTTCCACTCTGGAAGTTGGTCCAGAAGTGCTAGTCTGCACACCGATGACAGACAGACAGACAGACAGACAGGCAGGCAGGCAGACAGACAGGCAGACAGACAGACAGACAGACAGACAGACAATCCTAGAACTTCAGAGAGCTGGAAGGGACCCTATCAATCATCAATAGGGTCATCAATATTCCCCACTTGGCCCCTGACAGGGAGGCCAAGTGGGGAATAAGAACCTAAGAACCTAAGAAGAGCCATGCTGGATCAGGCCAAAGGCCCATCTAGTCCAGCTTCCTGGATCTCACAGTGGCCCCACCAAATGCATCTGGGAGCACATGAGACTAGAGATCTGTCTCCTGATACCACTCCCCTGCATCTGGCCCTTGAAGGACCCTGGTTTTAAGCCTGGAGATGACACATCTCCATCATGGTTTGTCACCTGGGATGGACTTTTCCTTCAGGACTCTGTCCAATCCCCTTTTGAAGGCATCCAAGCCAGATGCCATCACCACCTACTGTGGCAGGGAGTTCCACAGACTAACAACACGCTGGGTGAAAAAATATTTTCTTTTGTCTGTTCTTACTCTCCCAACCCTCAGTTTGGGGAGATGTCCCCTAGTTCTGGTATTTTGTGGGAGGGAGAAGAGTGTCCCTCTATCCACTTGACTCAGGCCTGCATTATTTTGTACATCTCAATCATATCCCACCCCATTTGCCTTTTTTCCAGACTAAAGAGCTCCAAATGTTTTAGCTTTTCCTCATAAGGGAGGTGCCCCAGACCAGTAATCATTTCAGTCAGTCTCTTCTGCACCTTTTCCAGTTGCACCATGTCTTTTTTGAGATGTGGTGACCAGAATGGTACGCAACACTCCAGGTGCGGCCTTATGATCGAATCAAACTTCCAACCTCTGGCTCCAAAGCCAGAGACCTAAACGACCGAGCTCTCCACTTCCTACTGACTAGACTTACTTAAAGTCTTTTGCATTGATCCTGCCCCTTTGCTCTCTCCCAAATGCTTCTAGAAGAAGCTTGGCTGGACCAAAATTTCACGTCTTGGGACGTGATTTAATCTGCGCGAAAGCAAGGAGGAGTTAACCAGTCCTGGCGTCTGATGCCTGGGCTTCTCTCGTTTCTCTCCCTCCAGCTTTGCCTGCACTTTTTACAAAGCTCCTGGAGAACCAGCAGGCGGACGAAGGTGCCACGGTCACCCTCAGCTGCGAGCTCAGTAAGCCCGGCGTTCCCGTGCAGTGGAAGAAGGAGGGGGTGTTGCTGCGTGCTGGGGACAAACACAAGATGAAGCAAGTGGGCGCGACGGTGGAGCTGACCATCTGCAAGCTGAGCGCCGCCGACGCGGGCGAGTACTCCTGCTCCACCCAAGACCACAAGACGACGGCGGCTCTGCTGGTGAAAGGTGGGCTGGTGGCTGTAGCTCTTTTAGGAGGCTCTTTCTGGTGGTAAAAGAGAGAACTGAGTTTGCACCGATGGGACAAAGCCAAGGGAGGCCTGGGTGGGATGCTAAGATGTAAGCAATCAGGGAGAACCATATGGATCACATAGAATCAAAGAATCATAGAATCATAGGAACCTAGAGTTGGAAGAGACCTCAAGGGCCATCTAGTCCAACCCCTTGCCATGCAGGAACCCCCATCACAGTACCCCCAAGTCCAGGTGGCCATCCAGCCTCTGCTTAAAAACCTCCAAAGGAGGAGACTCCATCACCCTCGTTTGTGGCAACATATTCCACTGCCGAACAGCTCTAACTGTCATGAAGTTCTTCCTAATGTTCAAATGGAATCTCTTTTTCCTGTAGTTTGAAACCATTGCCCCGAGTCCCAGTCTCTGAGGCCATGGAAAACAAACCTGTTCCCTCTTCAATAAGACATCCTTTCAAATATTTAAACATAGCCATCATATCCCCCTCAGCCTTCTTTTAGAGAGTCTAAACATTCCCAGTTCCCTAAGCCGTTCCTCATAAGACATTTCCTCCAGACCTTCAGCCATCCTGGTCGCCCTCCTCTGCACCCGCTCGAGGTTGTCAACATCCTTTTTAAATTGAGGCGCACAGAACTGGACACAGGACTCCAGGTGGGGTCTGACAAGAGCAGAATAGAGTGGTGCTATCACTTCCCTTGATCTAGACACTATGGTTCTGGATGCAACCAAGAATCGCATTGGCTTTCTTGGTCGCCGCATCACACTGCTGACTCATGTTCAATTTGTGGTCCACCAAGACTCCCAGATCCCTTCCACAGGTACTATTTTCTAGCCAGGTGTCTCCCATACTATATCTGCGCAATTCATTCTTTTTACCTAGATTTTCTCATGCCTTTGAGAAAATCCTTTAAGGAATTTGGATCGAGTTCTTTGTTGCCTGCCAAAGGAAGTGGGTTCTTTCTTTTGCTCTAGCGCGGTGGTCTCCATCCTTGGATCCTCAGAGGTTCTTGAACTGCCACTTCCAGAAATCATGGCCAGGGCAGCGGACGCTGAAGGCTTCTGGGAGCTTAAGTCCAAGAACACCTGGGGAGCAGAGAGGAGTTCCAGCAGAGAGGAGACCCACCAATCCGCTTTAGAATTTTCTTCTTGAGATGGTGGCAAATTGACCTGCCATTCTGAATGGCTGCCTTACGTATGCGGCAGCGACGGCGTGTCTTCCAAGGAACAAATCTTCCACCTTGTATTCCTGCACGGAGCTGCTGGGGTTTGGACTCAAGGGCCTTATTCTATGATTCTATGATCTTAAGCTGAGGGAAGGAACACACATGATAGACAATCTGTTATTACAAGATTTGTGGTACAGTAGTCCACAAACCACACATTTACAAGGCTCCCCCCCCAATGAATTACAAGTGTTTTTCGGTTTGTTTGGGTCATCTGAATCTTTTAAATGTTTAAAACCAAAAACACTCTGCCTGTCTCCCCATGCCCCACAACGTTCCCTTGGCCCTCTTCCCACCCCCACCCCACAATTGCCTCCTTGTCTTTTCCTGCTACTGCATGCACTGCCGCCATCCTGAGAGGCAGGTGTGTCCTACAGGTCAGTTGCCTGTGTGTATGGCCTGCTTTTCAGCTGAGAGGCGGGTGCATGCACACAAGCAGAGATAACAAGCCTGGCTCCCAGAAGAATACCTGGGCTGCTGCCTCCATCTCGATCAGGGCTGGGGAACCTTCTGCCCTCCAGATGTTTTGCACAGCATCTCCCAGAATTCCAAGCCTAGGTTGCCAATGATAAAGGATGGTGGGAGCTGTGGTCCAAAACATCTGGAGGGCCAAAAGTCCCCCACCCTTGCTCTAGACCAGGTATGTCCAAACTTCAGCCCTCCAGATGTTTTGGACCACAACTCCCACAATTCTTTGCTATTGGCAGTCTAAGCTTAGAATTCTGGGAGTTGTGGTCCAAAACATCAGGAGGGCCGAAGTTTGGACATGCCTGCTCTAGATCATTGGTGGTGAACCTTCGGCAACACCAGATGTTTTGGACCACAACTCCCAGAATTCCGAGCCTGTATTGCCAATGACAAAGCATTGTGGGAGTTGTGGACCAAAACATCTGGAATGCCGAAGGTTCACCGCCACTGCTCTAGATGGTGGCAGAGGTGGAGTCAGCAGAGGACAAGGTCGGGAAATGATGGGGGGGAATAGGAAGGGGGCAGAGGATAGGCTGTGCATGTGTGGTGGCAGGGGAATGAACCAGGAAGTTCATTAAATCAGGGAAAAGTACATTGGTTTGGGAAAGTTGGGGCTCTCCAGTTTAGACAAACCCAAACGGACCTGAATCAACAAACCAACAATTTCCTTCCTGATTCGTTGTTGTGTTCGCGCCCATCTCTAGTGATGAGATCTCCAATGGTGGAGGCGTTCAAGAAAAAAGTGTACCACCATCTGTCAGATCTGCTCGAGCAGGAGGTGGGACATGATACCTACAAAGGCCCCTTCCAGTTTGGTAACTCTACGACTCTCTTCTTTGCTGAATGTCAGCAATGACAAGTAGAGATGGGCACGAATAAAAAAAATGGCGTTTCGTTTGTCGTTTGGAGGGTCTGTTTTGGTTCATTTCCGTTTTTCATGAATTTTTGAAAAAAAATAGTTTTCGCTTTTCGTTTGTTTCGTTACCATTTCGTTACCATTTATTTCAATTTTTTGTGATTTTTTAAAAGGATTTTAAACAATTCACTCATATTGCAGTAATGGAAACGAAACGCACGACAAAATTTCCGGTGTTTCTGTTTGTTTCATTTCATTTTAGAGACAAAATTCATTTGTCGTTTCGTTATGTAACAAAACAAAAAAACAAAAATGGAAACGAAAAATTGTTCATTTCGTGCCCATCTCTAATGACAAGATTTCCCAGTTCCCAGTTAGGGTGACAATTATGGGGGGGAGAGGGGATGATGAAGTCCTATCTTTGTTTTCAGAACCGCCGGCCACGATCATGGAGGCCTTGAAGGACATCACCTTGCACGAAGGCGAAGACGCCGTCTTTCAGTGCAGGGTGTCCCAGGAGAACGCGAAAGACGTGGAGTGGAGCCTGGCTGGGGTGCCCCTCCAGTCCAATGAAATGAACGAGATCGGGGTGAAGGGGACGCTTCACAGCCTCACTCTCCGGAAGGTGGCGCTCGAAGACTCAGGCGCCGTCAGCTTCAGAGTCGGGCAGAATTCTTCAGAGGCTCACCTGACTGTGCAGCGTAAGTGAACGGGCCTTTAAGGGGGAAATCTGTGTCCAAGCCTGGTCTGCCTTTTGACAAATAATGGCGGCATGGAAGCAATCGAGCCCTTTCTAAAAATTCCATTCAGAACAGAAGAACAGCTTTGCTGGAACAGGCCACAGCCCATCCAGCCCAGCATTCTGTCTCACACAGGGGCTCACCATTTGCTTCAAGGTATTCCCAAACAGATGTCTTCCCCTGCTTACAATTCCCTGCAAATGGCATTGAGAGACATCCTGCCTCTCTCTCCAACCCGGAGGTTGTCCTTAGGCATCCATCATGATAGCCATGGAGACCCTTGTTCTCCATGAACTTGTCCAATCCTTTCTTAAAGCTGTCAAGGCTGACAACTGCCACCACTTCTTCTGGCAGGGAGTTCCACAGACCAGTGAGCCTCTGGGTGAAAAAGACTTTCTCTTATTTGATTGAGATCTAGCACCCAAACGTTTCATGGAGTGCTCCCTAGTTCTAATGTTGTGCAAAAGGGAAAACTTTGTCCATACCATGTATGATTTTATAAACTTCAGTCAGGTCACCTCTTAGGCACTCCATCTTGACTTCTCTGGGTTTGGCCCTGGTTTCTTCAAAACCTTCACATTTCACCTGGAAAAAAATCCATGCCTGTTAAGCAATGCAGTGTGATAATCATGTAATCCGTTCATAGGCTGTGTTCGCACATCAGAAATCTCTCTCCTTGATCTCACAATTCTCCCTTTGTGGTATGTTGCTAGCTCCTGTCACATGATTGCTGTAATGCGTCAAGAGTTCAGACACGCATAATCCTGGGTTGTCAGAACTACGATAAACTTTAATCTAAATCAGGCACGTCCAAACTTCAGTCCTTCAGATGTTTTAACCACAACTCCCACAGTCCTTTGCCACTGACAATCTAAGCTTAGAATTGTGGGAGTTGTGGTCCAAAACATCAGGAGGGCTGAAGTTTGGACACCACTGATCTAAATGATTCATAAAAGACTGTGAAGATTCTCAGTCATTCAGGTGAGTTGATCTGGAAGTTGAGTCATGGCAACTGGACTTCTTTTCTTAAAAGATTGAAATGTTTCGCTGCTCATCCAAACAGCTTCTTCAACCAGACTGGCAAAGCTGTTTGGGTGAGCAGTGAAACGTTTGAATCTCTCAAGAAAAGAAGTCCAGTTGTCATGATCCGACTTCCAGTTTAAGAAAGGAGTCAACATACCCCCAAGTAATAGTTTTTTTAAAAAATAAACTTAATGGCTGAACAAACACCTGCCAGAAGACCAGGCTGTTGGCTGATGGGGGATCAGTAACATGTATATCCTGAGACCACCAGTTCCCACTTCAGATGGGCGAATAATTTGGAAAGTAACACAGAACAGGGGGAAAAGTAACAGGTCCCTGAAAAATTTGGTGGGGCTGCAAGATTCGATGTACATCATCTGAACACAAAATGACATTGATGAGGGACACTTGAGAACCATTTTGGATGTCCGAACAAAGTCTAAGTACAAACTGTGAGGTAATCTTGTGAACCATCGGGGCCAGAAAAGGAAGAGTCAGAACTGTTTCTAAAGTTCCTCTGGCATAATAACAGCCAGGTCAATACTGCCCAGATCGAACCAACAGTTTTGGAAGGAGGAAGGAATTAATTAACAACACAGCAGTGCAAATTTGTGGGTTCGGGCTACAGCTTTCAGAATGTTATGGGTTACAGCCCAAAACTCAGATTTCTCCTCCTGTGCTTAAAAACTTGAATATACAACTTGAACAAAACAAAAAAATTGGGATAAGAGACAAAACATTTCAAGCAAAAAATTGGATCTTCTCAACGAATGAGCGAAATAAGCGATTTAGTGTTCACTGCAAATGGCAGTAGGGCCATCTCCAGGGGATAGATTCCAACACACAGACACACACACACACACACACACACACACACACACACACACACACACACACACACACACACACACACACACACACACACACCAGATGTGAAAAACATGGATTAGAGCAGGCATGTCCAAACTTCGGCCCTCCTGATTTTTTGGAACACAACTCCCAGAATTCCAAGCCTGTACTGTATTTCCAATGGCAAAGGATTGTGGGAGTTGTGGTCCAAAACATCTGGAGGGCTGATATTTGGCCACCACTGGATTAGAGTCAATGCTGTTTTAAGAGCAAACATGACGTTGCATGGGCTTTGGGTCCCTCTAGTGTCCAGTCCTGGTAGCTTCATTTTTAGAAACAGAAATTTCAAGGATTTTTATTTTAACATTTTAAATATGTTCTGACTGCATATAAGTGAATCAGTGGGTACCGATCCCACAGATACAGGAATCCCGTTGTATGTTAATATCTGTTAAACTCAGGAGCAATTGCCAGTTTCTGTCATCTCTATTTTATATATTTTAGAAGGTCTTCTGGTTTTGAAATATTTTCAGACTATGGATAAGAGGATCAGCGGATACAGATTTCAGGGGTATCGGGGTTTTACTGTGCAGTTAAATCTGTGCGCGCTGATTGTACCAGTCTAGCCGAAGGTCTCTCTTCTCCTCTGTGTAGCGGCACCCGTGATCTTCACCAAGCAGCTGGCGAACCTGGAAGTGGACGAGAAAGGCACAGCGGTGCTCCGGTGCGACGTGTCCAAACCCGGCACCCAAGTCGTATGGAAAAATGGTCCGTCCCCCATCCAGCTGAGCCAGAAGTTTGAACTCAAAGCAGAAGGAACTGCCCACACTTTGATTATCCATAACGTGCTCCCTGAAGACTCCGGGGAATATAGTTGTAGCACACCTGACAGAACCACCGCCGCCAGACTCAAGGTGAAAGGTGAGTGCCGATCTTGAGAGGCAAGTTGGATGCCAGCCCAGATCTGGAAGCACTGTTTCCTCACAAGATTGCTGAAAACCCGAAGTAATAATTGTAAAGCGTTTTGGGCGCATCGCTGGAAAAAGATTACCATTAGAGATGGGCATGAAATGAACAACAAACTGCCCCCTCTAAGAAAAATGAAACGAAATGGAAATGGAAATTTCAGTTCGGTTCATTTTTCATTCCACCAGTGTCTCCTAACCGGTGCTGGTCTGGACTCCAGTCCTCCTGGCTGCCGCCAGCAACCCCCAGGGAGGGAGCATCCAGGGGGAAAAAAGCGAACCTCTCATGCTACCACTCCCCTGCATCTGGCCCTTGAAGTACCCTGGTTTTAAGACAGGAGATTATACATCTCCATCACGGTTTGTAAACTGTGATGGATTTTTCCTCCAGGAATCTGTCCAGTCCCTTTTTGAAGGCATCCAGGCCAGATGCCGTCACCACCTCCTGTGGCAGGGAGTTCCACAGACTAACAACAGGCTGGGCAAAAAAAGTATTTTCTTTTGTCTGTTCTCACTCTCCCAAGCCATTCATTCATTCATTCATTCATTCATTCATTCATTCATTCAGAATGAATGAATGAATGAATGAATGAATGAATGAATGAATAAACTGAATGAAGTGATTGATTGATTGATTCTTGATGGCGGGTCCTGTCTCTCCCAGCTCTCCCTGTGCATTTCAAGCGTGGCCTCCAGAACAAAGAAGCGGAAGCGGGGAACACCGTGTCCCTGCGCTGCGAGCTGTCCAAGGACCTGGCTCCGGTGGTGTGGAAGAAAGGGGAGGTGATCCTTCAATCCAGCGACAAGTACGACATCCGGCAAGAGGGACCTTTTGCAGAACTCCTGATTTATGACCTGGAGCCTCAGGATGCGGGCGAGTACACCTGTGACTCCGGGGATCAGCAGACGACCGCCACGCTGATAGTGAAAGGTAAGAGAAACTGGGCTGAGGACAACATCTACCCACGCTCTTGAGAGTCGCTGTATGGCAGCCTTTTGAGTCTTGGAAATGCATTCTCCTATCGGCCCTCAATCACCCTCAATCCCAGTTCTTTCAGTTTTTCTTCTTAGGGCTTAAAGCCATCTACCCAGCGTGTGGCAGCGGTGAAGAAGGCCAATTCCATGCTAGGAATTAGAGATGGGCACAACTCAAAAAAATGGTGTTTCGTTTGTCGTTTGTCGTTTAGGGGATCCATTTCAGTTCGTTTCCGTTTTTTGTGAATTTTTTGCAAAAAATTTCATTTTTGTTTCATTACGTAACGAAACGAAAAAACAAAAATGAAAATGAAAAATTGCTGTTTTGTTAGCATTCATTACAGTTCAATGTATTTGCCACAACGAAAATGAAATGCACGATAACATTTCTGTTGTTTCGTTTCGTTTTGTTTCATTTTGGAGAAAAAAATTGTTTTTCGTTTCATTACGTAACAAAACGAAAAAATGAAAACGAAAATGAAAAATTGCTCGTTTCGTGCCCATCTCTACTAGGGATGATCAAAAAGGGGGTTGAAAATAAAACAGCCAACATTATAATGCCATTGCACAAAACAATAGTAAGGCCGCACCTGGAGTATTGTGTACAATTATGATCACCGCATCTCAAGAAAGACATAGTGGGACTGGAAAAGATGCAAAAGAGAGTGACTAAAATGATTACTGGGCTGGGGCACCTCCCTTATGAGGAAAGGCTAAAACATTTGGGGCTCTTTTGTCTGGAAAAAATATACCTGAGGGGGGATATGATTGAGACATACAAATCAATGCAGGGCATGAGTCAAGTGGGTAGAGGGACGCTCTTCTCCCTCTCACAAAATACCAGAACTAGGGGACATCCTCTCAAATTGAGGGCTGGGAGAATGAGAATAGACAAAAGAAATTTTTTTCACCCAGCGCATTGTTAGTCTGTGGAACTCCCTGCCACAAGATGTGGTGACGGCATCTGGCCTGGATGCCTTCAAAAGGGGATTGGACAGATTACTGGAGGAAAAGTCCATCACAGGTTACAAACCATGATAGAGATGTGCGATCTCCATGCTTAAAACCGGGGTACTTCAAGGGCCAGATGCAGGGGAGTGGTATCAGGAGACAGAGATCTAGTCTCATGCGCTCCCAGACGCATCTGGTGGGGCCACTGTGAGACACAGGAAGCTGGACTAGATGGGCCTGTGGCCTGATCCAGCATGGCTCTTCTTATGTTCTTATGTTCTTATAGGGTTTGGTTTCCTGGTCTTTAATCATTCCTCTTGCCCTCCTCTGAAACTGTTCCAGTTCATCAGCATCCTTCTTGAGGTGTAGTGTCCAGAACTGGACACAGTACTTGTGATGAAGCCTAACCAGTGCCAAAGAGAGGTGAACGAACACCTTGGGGGATCTGGAGACTATATTTATGTTAATGCAGCCTAAAATGGCATTTACATTTTTATAGCCACATCATGTTGTTGATTCATATTAGGGATGGACACAAAACAAAAAACAAAATGCTGTTTCATTGCGTCGTTATGTAACGATAGGAAACAAACAAAAAAACCAACACAAGGAAGCAGCATGTTGTTACAGATGAAACAAAATGATTGGGTTTTTTTTTGTTGAAATGAACCACTTCGTTCCATCTGTAAACTGCTTGGGGAGGGAAAAACGTTTTTTAAAAAAGCTCCGGGCTTAAAAAAACTTTCCCCCTCCCCAAGCCACACCAGCTGATTGGAGCTAGGGTGGGGAAAGATTTCCCCCCCCTCCCATCCCAGTGCTGATCAGCTGGCAGGCAGGGCTTGGGGGAGGGAAAAGGTTTTTAAAATGCCCAGGGAATTAAAAAAAAATGTTTTGTCACTCCGCCACTTTCCAGCTCCCCCCCCCACCCATGAACCACTTCGTTAGTGGTTTGTTTCATACAATTTTTTTTGAAAACAATTGTAGGAAACGAAATGGAAAAAAATGTGGGGGAGGAAAGATAAATATTTTGTGCCCATCCCTAATTCATATTCACCTCTGATGATTCCAAGATCCTTCTCACTTGTAGCACTGCTGAGCCAGGTATCTCTCATCTTATAACACTGTGTTTGGTTTCTTTTTTCCTAAGTGCTGTACTTTGCATTTATCCCTGTTGAATTTCATTCTGTCGTTTTCATCCAAGTGTCCAAGCCTATCTAGATCCTTTTGAATATTGTTTCTCTCTTTTGAATGTTGTTTCTCTCTTCCAGGGTGTTAGCTATTCCAACCAATGTTGTGTCACCTGCAAGTGGTGCAGCCGCCAGCTTTTTTTTTTGGGGGGGGTTATCTTTTACAGCTGCTTCCCATGAATAGCTTGCAGTCTGTTTGTGTGTTTTGACAGGGGATGCCTCTAAACATTTCTCCCTTGCAGTTCTGCCCGTGCTCTTCAAAGAGGAACTGCAGAACGTGGAGGCGGAAGTCGGGGAGACGGCCATCCTGCGCTGCCAGATCTCAAAACCTGACGCACCCGTGGAGTGGAGGAAGGGAGCCCTCGTTCTCCGGCCCAGCGCCAAGTATGAGATGCACCAGAGAGGCACTTCGGTTGAGCTGATCATTCACCACTTAGAACCCGAGGACTGTGGTTCCTACACATGCAGCACGGGGGATGAGCTGACCACAGGCTCCGTTTACGTACAAGGTGCGTGCTCCATGCCACTTTTGTCAGGTTTTTTAAACACTAGGGCCAAACTTGCACATGGGGTATGACATTTCACGCATTCCCGGTTCTGAAGGAGAGAATAAATTCCAACTCCAGGGCATGGGCTGACACGTAAGAAGATTCCAGTGCAACAGGGTGTTGATTCCAACTTAGAAATTAGTCCACATGTGCGGTCACAACATGTTTTGGTGCTCATTTACTTGATCACTCATCAATAGCTTGCATCTCTGGGTTGGCATTGATCAACATGGTTCTGGGTGTAGTGGGAAGGAACCTGGAACTTCTGTCTTTGCCCCATTACTCTGTGGGAGCTCTTTTCACATCCATGCAGAGGTTAATCCATCACTGTGCCTGACACACCCAGTGATGTCCAGAGTCTGTGAAAGCAGTGCGTGTTGCCACATGAGAGAACGTGAGGTGCATAGGCGTGCCAGGCAAAACGCCAAAACCCAGCCTAGGTAGACACAGAACCGGACCGGGGATCATTGGTGCTTCCCAAAGTAGCCATCTGGAAAGCTTCCTGGCCATCAGAGATTGTGATGCAGGAGAGGAGAGCAGGAGAGGGCGGCCGAACTCATTTCTTCCCTGCCATGTTCCCAGTCTGAATCAATGGTCATGTCTTGCTCCCTGTGGGAAGGAGGTGTAAAACCCATTTATCTTTCCCGTTTGGGGAGAAAGTGCCAGGGTGAACCCGCTGCCTACGCAAAGGGTGGTCCCTCACAGGGATTTTTCAGTTTGGGGACTGTTGATGTCTATGTGCATATTATCAGTGGTTCTCAACCGGTGGGACCCCAGATGTTCCTGGACTGCAACTCCCAGAAATCCTTTCCAGCACAGCGAGTGCTGGAGGCTTCTGGGAGTTGCAGTCCAGGAACATCTGGGGACCCACAGGTTGAGAACCACTGATCTAGCTTGACTAAAGAACGTTCACAGTTTTGTTATTCCAGTTTATGAGAGAAGTATGCTACTGGACAAGGTGTCAGCCTTCAATCATCTTTTCCACTAAGGGGGAATTTACCCTGTTCTTCTAAAATTTATTATTTATTTATTTTAGAGTATTTTTAACCCGCCTTTTTCCTTGGAAAGGACCCAAGGCAGCTTACAGTAATGAGGGATAATATACAGTCCAGTACAATTAAAACATGTTCAAGTATTTGAGAGCAAGAAATTGAGGGACATCTTAATAGGCAACATTACATTAAAGCTACAAGGCTATAAGTAGTTATAAACACAAAGTCTATGTGAGCCTATAGATTCATATAAAATACACATGGTACAGTAGTACATCATTCTGAGAAAGTTTGCCTGAAGAGAAAGGTCTTTGCCTGTTTCCGGAAGGACAACAGAGATGGGGCAGTCCTGGCCTCCAGTGGGAGGGAGTTCCAGAGTCTGGGTGCAGCAGTTGAGAGGGCCCTTTCATCGGTTCCCACAAGACGTACCTGTGAAGGTGGCGGGATGGAGAGAAAGGACTCTCCTAATTTAGCAACATTCGCCACTTGAAGCTTCTACATAAAAACTGGTTTTCCTAACCAGTTTCCATGTTGGAATTCAACATTTTCCTTTATGGAAAAAGACGGGCCTAGTTTTATATACTTTGTTCTTGTTTGTAAAATCACACATTGCCTGGTTTTGTTCTTGGTTTATGACTAATCAGTTACCACCAGGCTTCCTTACACAGTCAATGGGTGTTGTGTAAACACATTCTTTAGGAGCTTAAGTGATGAGGCAGGATCATTAAAAAAAAATCTAATGTGCGATCAAATTGCAGCTAATATTAGTACAGCTCAGCCACATTCTTTTTTTCTGGATTGTAATGAGTTGCGAAGATGATGACCCTTGTTCTTGGTTCCTCTGTCTGATGTCGACTTTTTTTGGTTACTCCGTGGAACTTCTTCTTCTTCTTCTTCTTCTTCTTCTTCTTCTTCTTCTTCTTCTTCTTATTATTATTATTATTATTATTATTATTATTATTATTATTATTATTATTATTATTATTATTATTATCATCATCATCATCATCATCATCATCATCATCATCATCATCATCATCATCATCATCATCATCATCATCATCACACAGCTAACTACGCTTGATTTTGTATTACAAATCACTAGTCAAACGCTTCCCAAGCGTTTAGGACTATGTGATGCATTGGCAAATTATGCGAAAAGACCCCGGAAAGTGGCTTTCTGCATCTGACTGATGGTGACTTTGTCAACTCCAACTTATTCTAAATCAGGCATGTCCAAACTTCGGCCCTCCTGATGTTTTGGACCACAACTCCCAGAATTCTAACCTTAGACTGCAAATGACAAAGGACTGTGGGAGTTTTGGTCCAAAACATCTGGAGGGCCAAAGTTTGGACATGCCTGTTCTAAATACTTGCTTAGCTCTTTAGGCACTGTGCCCAGCATTCCAATTACCACTGGGACCACCTGCACCAGTTTATGCCAGAGTCTCATTATTATTATTATTATTATTATTATTATTATTATTATTATTATTATTATTATTATTATTATTATTATTATTATTATTATTATTATTATTATTATCATCATCATCGTCATCCCTTTTCTTTTTTTCCAGAATTATTGTATGTTAGATTTGTTAACTGCTCTGAGTTCCTGTTTGGGAAAACCCGGCGGTGTATAAATTTAAAAATAAATAAATAAAATAAATAAATAAATATGACCACACCATGCTAACGCTGTGAGTTATGGTAGGAGAGAGAGACGTCAATCTGTAATCATTTCATCATGAAAATATTTGGTTGGGATGTGATCAGCATTGTGCATTTTCCTCTCTATATGTGACATGTTGGTTGATGTAAGCTTAGATGTTTGTTAGCTCTGTGGTTGACGCATCAGGCTGCCATGTCAGAGGTCGGGAGTTCGATTCCCCGGTGGGCCTCCTTGACAGGGGGGTGGACTCCAAGATCCGATGGGTTCCCTTCCAGCTGTGCGGCTCTAAGGTTGTCTAAGTGGCGGATCTTGTCCTGTCTGTCAAAAGATGACAGTTGACCCATTGACCCCTGTGTTGCCTGTTGACCCCTCTGTTCTCCCTTTGCCGTGCGTTCTCTTGCTGTGTCGCGCAGAAGAGGAAGCAGAGATAGTGTCGGGTTTAAAGAACACGGACGTCTTTGCGGGCGAATCCGCCACCTTTACCTGCGAGCTCTCGCGCTCCGGCGTCTCTAACGTGCAGTGGTGGCTGGACGGATCGCCCCTTCAGGACAGCCCCGTGAACGAGATCTCTGTACGGGACGGGAACATTCATACATTGAAACTCAAGGACCTGGGCCCCAATGATTCAGGAATCGTGACCTTCCGAGCGGGCCCCCTCATATCCTCCGCTAAATTATTAATCAAAGGTATTTGGACTTTGGATGCAGAACCCACAAGCACTCCACCTGCTTCTGGCTTCCGGCGGCACTTAACAACCTCATGCCAAACAGCGATAGGAAAGCATGCTTTAACAAGGGCACCCCTGCGCTGAGCACCATCCTGTACCCTGCAAGACCTGTCCTCCTGGGAAAATAAGATTTCATAGCCCCCTTCACCTTCCAAAATTAGTACTGGCTCATCTGCACGAATACGAATACAAATACGAATACGAAATCTTTAATACGGCCATAGATCAACATCCGAATACTATATACAAAAGCAAGTTACAACGTAGCACACTTCTATAAGAATTAGGTTCAAAGTTAAAATAGCCTAACAGAAATAGTAAACATCTCTCCCTCACATCTTAATTTAAAGGGGATCAAGAAGGAAAGAGAGAAAAAAGAGGAGGAAAGATCTCACTGATAATTAAAGGTCTATCCTTATTTTGTTAAAACCTTCCACTCCCGGCAAACAGCTAAAAAAAATTGCCACATTATGCAAAATGTCTGAATTTTGTCCTGATAGAAGTAAGAGGGTATAAAATGCCTCAGAACGCCCAAGGAATAATTTTAAGTGGGGTACAATGAGACTTCTCCTGATATCACATGGGATTACCATGGTCACGGCTCATCAGCAGAAACAGCTTCTGTTAGACGTGTGTGTGTGTGGGGGGGGTAGAATATATAAAATCTCTCTCAGTGCAAAAAAACATAAAGCCCCAAGGCGGGTATTCATGTCACACCTGTGGAAAGATGGCATCCCACCTCTCCTTGCCCTGTTCAGGAAAAATTACGCAGAGGAGGAAGGAGGAGGAAGAGGAGGGCGAGAGAAGTCATGTCTTCTTCCCTCAGATTACTGCCAGTCCCCTGACAGGATGTGGCACCTTCTAGGCCAGCTATGTGGGTGACTCCGAACTTTGGGAACCCTTTTGGAAGGGCTGTTTTAAAAAGGATGGTCAAGGAGAACTCTTGACCACCTGCCCCTCTGTGCTTTGGCCCCGAAGACACCCAAGGTCAGAAACTGTCCCCGTGGGCAGCCCAGAGGGCCGCCATAACACCAAGGCAGAAATGCAGTCTATGAACTACTTCTTCTGGTACATTGTGCAGCAGTTGGAGTAGAAATTGTTGAACGGATGGCACAGTTGAATTGCACCAATTCCCTGTTGCCAGGCATAACTCCTGGCCCATTGATGCTGGTGTAACTTTTGTGTCACACCTGCATGAACTGGATGTTGGCCTTTGTGTAGTGTAATGTTGGTCTGCTGTGTCCTAAAGGTTGATCCCATCTCAGGCAACACCCAAACAAGCAACACCCCATCACACCTCACTGACCTCGGGAACCACAGCTTTCAGGCCTGATAGCTAACCCACCTGCTTCCATTAAGCTTCCTGCTGATACAAACACACACTAAACTCAGCAAACTCAGCAACGCTCCTGTTCATGCCTCTCATCCCACATGCCTTGAAGGCTGTTTACGTAAACATGCCCAAATGCGCTCCCCGCGGGCTGCCACTAACCCCTCTCCCTCCTGACATGTCGGTTGACAGATCCAACCATTGAGGTGGTCAGTCCTATGCAGGACATGATCGTGGAGGAAGACGCCACGGCCGAGTTCATCTGCCAGTACTCTCGGCCCGTGCAGGCCACGTGGTGGAAGAACGACCAGGAGGTCCGTCCGGACGGAAAGAGAATCGTTATCGAGCAGGACTGGAACGTGGCCAAGCTAACGATCAAGCCGGCTCTCCCAGCCGACACCGGAATCTATACCTGCGAAGCGGGAGGGACCAAAGTGGTGGCGATGCTTGACGTTCAAGGTGAGGTCTTCCATGATGGACAGAAGGCAGTCATAATTGGGGGGGAAACCAGGGACTGCCTTCGCTGCAGCGTTTTGCAGGTTTCAGAGAAACACGAGTCTGAGAGTTTTGAGCACAAATCTCAGCTGAGCACTCCAAATATGACTTCTCTGTTCCCTTGAATTTCCTCTTTTCGGGGTATCTGATTATGTATAACATAATAAAGCGATTTCCAATTATATTATTTAAAAAACTGGTGTATTGTGTTGGTTCAGAATATAAGCTGGAGGGTTGATTGTTGGAAGAATTCCTTGCTCATCTCTTTTGATGGCCATTAACTCTTCTGGGTTCTCTAAGGCATGTTCCGTCTCTGTGCTTCCACTTTCTTTTCAGTAATTTGGGGACAATATAATGTCGGACGGCATGGATGGCTCATTGGTTTAGCACTTGCTTGCAGAGCTAGAGGTTGGGAGTTCAATTCCCCCACTGTGCCTCTTGTGGAAGAGCCATCCTATGTAGGAACAGAACAGAACAGAACAGAACAGAACAGAACAGAATAGAATAGAATACTTTTATTGGCCAAGTGTGGTTGGACACACCTGGAATTTGTTTTGGTAAAATATGCTCTCGATATAAAAGGAAATATAAAAATCAGATAGTCAACAATAAAAACACAGTACAATGATACAATATAACCCATTATTTAAAAGGAAGAAGAGAAGTAAAAATTAATAATTCAACAGTTTGATAGCACTTGGAAAGAAACTATCTTGATATCTAGTTGTCCTAGTATGCAATGCCCTAAAACGCCACCCTGAGGGTAACAATTGAAACAGATTATGTCCTGGATGTGTGGAATCTGTGTATATTTTCATCGCCCTCTTTTTAGCTCGTGTGGTATACAATTCCACAATAGATGCCAGATTAGTAGCAATAATTTTTTCTGCAGTTCCAATTATCCTTTGAAGTTTATGTCTGTCATGCTTAGTCGCAGAATTAAACCAGACAGTTATAGAGGAACAGATAATAGATTCAATAGCACCTCTATAGAATTGAATCAACAGTTCTTTTGGCAGTCTGAACTTCCTAAGTTGATGCAGAAAAAACATTCTTTGTTGTGCTTTCTTAATAATACTTTCAATATTAGATGACCATTTTAAATCTTGAGATATAATAGTACCTAAAAATTTAAAGGACTCCACTATTGACACTAAGTTATTTGATATCATAAGAGGTGGCTGTATAGAACGGGTCCTCCTAAAATCCACCACCATTTCAACAGTTTTGCATGTGTTTAATTCAAGATTATTTTGAGTACACCATAAAACTAGTTGTTCAATTTCTTGCCTATAGGCAGATCCATCATTGTCTCAAATGAGGCCAATCACTGTAGTGTCATCTGCAAATTCACTATTTTAACAGAGGAATGTATGGGATAGCTGTATGGGAATGAAAGAAGGGAATGGCAAACTATCTCTGAGTATTCTCCACCCGGAAAGGATCGCCAGAAGTCAGAACTGACTAGATGGGACAAAAATTATTATTACTCATTGTTGTCTACTTTACACAGCTGTTGTAAGGATGTGAGATGATGTGCACAAAGCACTCTAAGCACCCCAAAATGGTTTAAAATATTTTTATAGGTTTTTCAGCATCAAGAGATCCTGGCACTGGGGGAGTGGGGAAACCAGTGGCAAATGAGCTTCAACATTAGTAAGTGCAGAGTGATGCACATTGGGGCAAAAAAAAAATTACATTTATAAACTAATGGGGTCTGAACTCTCTGAAACAAACCACAAAAGGGACCTTGGTGTCCTGGTGGACAGCTCAATGAAGGTGTCAACCCAGTGTGCCGCAGCAGGGGAAAATGCAAACTCAATGCTAGGGATCATTAGGATGGGTATAGAAATACGTCCGCAAGTGTCATTTTGCCTCTATACATCTATTATGAGGCCCCATCTGGAGTATTGTGTACAGTTTATTTATTTATTTATTTATTTATTTATTTATTTATTCAACGTATATGCCGCCCACTACCCAAAGGTCTCTGGGCGGCTTACAATCAAAGAATTAAAACAATTTAAAATAGTTATAAATAAAATATCAATAAATCATCAAACAGTAATAAAAACCTTCTTTAAAATCATCATCCTAAAATTGTCATCAGCGGACCCACAATCTATATTGTATCAATTAAAAACCTTCTGGAACAGGAAGGTTTTTACCTGGCGAAATGTAATCACCAGGCGGATCTCAATAGGGAGGGTATTCCAGAAGGATCTACAAGCCATTACCTCCTTGAGGGATGAAATGGAAAAGGTGTATGGAAGGAGGCGGTCCTTCAGAATATCTAGGTCCTAAGTCCTTTAGGGCTTTACCATCTGAAAACAAGCACTTTGAATTGGGCTCGGACAGCAACTGGTAACCAATGCAGGTTACGCAGAATCGGCGTGATGTGATCCCTGGCGGCTCCACCATTACCAGCCGCGCCGCATGATTCTGAACCAGTTGCAAGTCTTAGAGCGCATTGCAGTAATCAATACGGGATGTTACCAGTGCATGCGTAATGTCATGATAGGTAAGGGCGAAAAATTTTGCTTTTGGGCTTCCTAGACCGGGGTCCAGGAGCACAACGGACCCTGTCCCTAGGGGGAGTGCAACCCCATCCAGGACAGGAAGATGGCACCTGTCCGGCAATGCACCCATTAAAACTTCCATCTTGTCTGGATTGAGTTTCAATTTGTTAACCCTCATCCAGTCCATTAAACAAAGTTCAGCACAGAAACCGCCTCACCTGGATTGGTGGAGAACGGGAGGTAGAGCTGAGTATCATCAGCATATTGCTGACTCCTCAGCCCAAACCTCCAGTTCTCATCACCACCCCTCCAGAAGGATATTATGGAAATGGAAAAAGTGTAGAGGAGGGCAACCAGAATGATTAGGGGACTGGAACACCTTCTGAGGCTGCAACGGCTGGGCCTCTTCATTCTTGAACGGCGGCGTCTAATAAGTGACCTGATTGAAGTTTATAGTATCATATACAATGTGGGCAATGTAGATAAGGAAAAGCTGTTTTCCCTGTCACACAACACTAGAACTAGGAGGCAATAGATGAAACTTTTGGGTGCTAGATCTCAAACAAATAAGAGAAAGTACCTTTTCACCCAGAGGATCACTGGTCTGTGGAACTCCCTGCCAGAAGAAGTGGTGGCAGCTGTCGGCCTTGACAGCTTTAAGAAAGGAGTGGACAAGTTCATGGAGAACAAGGGTCTCCATGGCTATCATGATGGATGCCTAAGGACAACCTCCGGGTTGGAGAGAGAGGCAGGATGTCTCTCAATGCCATTTGCAGGGAATTGTAAGCAGGGGAAGACCTCTGCTTGGGAATACCTTGAAGCAAATGGTGAGCCCCTGTGTGAGACAGAATGCTGGACTGGATGGGCTGTGGGCTGTTCCAGCAAGGCTGTTCTGATGTTCGTATGTTTGCTCTCTATTGTTTAGAACTCAGGCTTTTAGAATTGGGATTCAATAGAATAACCCATTCCTTAATTGGTTGCTTTGAATTGTTATTATATTATTGTTGTTTGTGCTGGTGCTGTATTTACACTTCTTCAATATATGCCTTTTGATGACTAGCTTGGTCTTAAATTTTTTTTACATGAAATTAAAAAAGAGAGAATGAAGGATCCAGGATGATAGAGAGGTGGGGATCAAACCTCTCCTGTGAAAGGCACTAACACTTCTTTGATGTCACACACCATACCTGTGGGTCATGCTCATTACATTTGTACCTCATGGAATCACCTTAGACAATTTCTACATTAGGGACAAATTCCTATAGTAGTGACATGTTGACTGGCAGGAACCATAGATCAATTTTTAAAAAAATCAGGATTGCTTCCTATGGGACCAAGAAATTAATTCCTTTTACTTTGATGGTGGACATTCTTTCTTGTGATGATGCACTCAGATGAGTCACGCTACATCCAGGCTCTTTGGTAACCCCTGAGGGTTTCTTGCTTGCTCATGGAAAGCTGTTAGCAGAGTGCTAGGTCTGATTCCTTGTTGGCCATTGCTTGGATCGGAGCCCAGCATGAGCCTGGCAGTTGGGTGAGTTGTTCCTGAGGTCTAGTCGCTTTATGCCTCAAAGCAGAATTTGAGCTAAAGATCAGGTCATGAGGTTTGTTTGCTTGGCCTGGTGATCATCAAACCAAACACTGCATCCTTTTGGGAGGTAATTGTGAATTTTCAGACATACAAGAATGACAGCTGATGGTTTCAATAAAGATTGCACCCCTGGAATCAGAAAAGAAATCAATAAAGATCACACCCCTGGAATCAGAAAAGAAATCAGAACAGAAATATTTTCAATAAAGATCAAACCCCTGGAATCAGAAAAGAAAAGAAACAAAGATATCCCACTGATTTGTTGTTCTTATGATCCTTGTGAGATTTTATATATTCAGGTGAATGTAATGCTCAGCTGTTACAAACAGAAAGATTAATACTTTTAAAAAATGTTTTGTTTGCTAGCTAAGAACACGATCATCCAAGGTCTGGAAAACGTTGACGCCATGGAAGGCGGTGAGGCTCTGTTTGAGTGCTACCTCTCTAAACCAGAGAGCTACAATTACAACTGGCTGATCGATGACGAGCCGGTCAAGACCTCGGAGAACATTGAGATGGTTTATTTTGAAAACGGGCTCCGGCATCTCCTGCTCTTGAAAAACCTCACTCTGCAGGACAGCTGCCGGGTGACCTTCCAGGCGAGTGATGTGGTGACCTCTGCCTTCCTAACTGTGAAAGGTAAACACCCACCGGTCCCTAGTCATTCTGCCGTGGAACCTTCATCTTCTTTATGAGCGTTACTGGATCCAAATGCTTCCCAGGGGACAGATGGGTTACGATAATATGCAGAACAACACTTCTTGTATTAACTTTACAGTGTGTGGACTGTTGTAGCATAGCATGGGGTTTTCTTGTCCCATTAGAGCAGCGGTTCTCAACTTGTGGGTCCCCAGATGTACCTGGACTGCAACTCCCAGAAATCCTGGCCAGCTCAGCTAGTGATGAAAGCTTCTGGGAGTTGCAGTCCAGGAACACCTGGGGACCCACAGGTTGAGAACCACTGCATTAGAGGATGCTGAAGGCCCTGAGCCATAGAGGATGAGTCTGTATCACTGTTTTCCACACTGGTGGGACTCCTTCTTTAAACTGTCATATCATGACACTCCTTCTTTGCTAAAACATTTGGGGCTCTTTAGTCTGGAAAAAAGGCGCCTGAGGGGGGATAGGATTGAGATGTACAAAATAATGCAGGGCATGAGTAAAGTGGATAGAGGGATGCTCTTCTCCCTCTCACAAAATACCAGAACTAGGGGACATCCACTCAAATTGAGGGCTGGGAGAGTGAGAACAGACTAAAGAAAATATTTTTTTTTACCCAGCGTGTTGTTACTCTGTGGAACTCCCTGCCACAGGAGGTGGTGATGGCTTCTGGCCTGGATGCCTTCAAAAGGGGATTGGACAGATTCCTGGAGGAAAAGTCCATCACAGGTCACAAACCATGATGGACATGTGTAGTCTCCAGGCTTAAAACCGGGCTATTTCAAGAGCCAGATGCAGGGGAGTGGTATCAGGAGACAGAGATCTAGTCTTGTGCACTCCCATAAGCATTTGGTGGGGCCACTGTGACATACAGGAAGCTGGACTAGATGGGCCTTTGGCCTGATCCAGCACATGGCTCTTCTTATGTTCTTATTGAAACTAGATGGACTTCGGGTGAGGGAAGAATTGACTTCCTGTGAAGGGTGGTTCTTACAAGACTTCGGGAGTGTACCTGGGAGAAAGAAAGAAGGAGGCACTGAGGTGCACCGTGTGGTTGCTGGCAGGTCAGAGTGTTGATAAGGTATCAATGGACCACACCAGGAGATGCAAGAGTAGGCAGTTTGGGGTACGGTTTCTACTCCAGCAAGACAGAGAATGGTTGCCCTACCAGTGTGCCTTCTGGTCTGCTGGTGTTATTAATCAATGCCCCTATTAGTTCATGATCGTTGTTACATGCCGTCGTGTTGAATTGACATATCAGCCTTCGCATGGCTGTCCAGGCCAGTGAGATATTTAGCATTTCCATGCCTCTAGTGAGTTTCCGTGTCTGAGCAGGGATTCAAACCCAGGCCTCTCGAGACCTTGCCTGCCGCTCTACCCACTACACCACATGGCCTACCCCTTGTTCACACTGAGACCTCTTTCGTCTGAGATTTGGTCATGGATGAGAAAGCTAGCCCCGTGAATAGAACCAGGGCTTGACTGGGACAGTTGGGTGACCTTTCCCAAATGTGCCTAACCGGGTGCTCAGGACAGAGCCAGCGCAAGGGTGAAGAAGCAGGGCTGAGTTGGGCACTTGTTGGGATATATTAAGAGATTCTCATGGTGTGCCACCCATTGCATGGGTGTGGTCCATTATTCCATGGACTGGGAGGCAAACTGTACCACCAGTGGACCCATGCTCACCAATGTTCTGTTGGATGAGTTTCAGTTGTTGAGACCTCAGAGCATAGACAGAGTGCTTTGTTCTGGCCTTCACCCCCTTGTGATCTGTTGATATGCAGAGCTGTTGGCCATTTTGTGTGTGTGTGTGTGTGTGTGTGTGTGTGTGTGTGTGTGTGTGTGTGTGTGTGAATAGCTTGCACCCCAAAAGTTAATTTCTGGGCAGAATGAAATCTCTGAGTAACCTCAGAATCGTCCAGCTTTCCTGTCATTCTGCCCTTCAGAAGCTGCTCACGAGTGTTATATTTGGCCCAGCCGTGGATTTGGAGGTGTTGATCATGCGTCTCCCAACATCATTTCAGGATGGCGCTTGGAATTTTTGCAGCCCTTAACCGACACCACCGTCACGGCTGGAGACCGGGCTGTCTTCAGCTGTGTCCTGAGTGAAGCGGTGCCAGTCCATGAGGTTGCTTGGTATCTTAACGATGTGGATATCCAGCCGGATGAACACTGGGGAATCGAGGCAGAAGGGAATAGCTACAAGTTGATCCTGAAGAAAGCTCAGCCACATCATTCCGGAGAGGTGACGTTTGCTGCAAGGGATGCCATTGTTTCAGCAAAGTTATCTGTAATAGGTAGGTTGGGGCGGGACAAGTTATTAATTATTCTAGCTCTGATTTAACATTTTATCTTCCCGTCATGCTAAAGAGGCTGTCATATCACGACACTCCTTCTTTGCTTGGTTTGTTTACTGCCCCAACGGGTGTTATTATGCTTCAGTGCACTGCCCCTTCTTGTGGGTGTCCCCTTGGAGGCAGGGTCCCCCTTCCCTTCCCTCCCTCCTTCAGTGCACCTTTTCTCTAGGGCCCTTTGTACACGACCCTAAACTCCGCCGCAAATGGCTCCCAGCTCCGGAGCTTAAAATTGTTTCCCCACCAGCTCCGGAGTTTACAGATAATTAAGTGTGACCATGCCCACCTAAGCGTGTCCCAGCGCACTTTTCAGGTACCTGCTCTCTGGAGGTGAAAATTCCTGATGCGGATATAACGTAGTGACTGCCCAGCTCTCCTTGCTTCTGTTTGTTCTTTTTTTGCCCCTGCCCCTTTAAGAGATCTGAATGCAGTGCCGGGACAGCAGAATGGAGGTGAGCGGCATTCTTTTCTTCCTTTTTTTCTCCCTCCCCTCACGCAGCCAGCAGCCAGGAGTGCAGAGGGGGTGGGAATGCAGGAACAGCGACAAACCCCTAAGATCTCTGGTCCAAATTTAAGTGGCCAGCGGATCTTAGGGGTCGTGTGAAAAGAGCCTAGGACAGTGATGGCGAACCTTCGGCACTCCAGTTATTTTGGACCACAACTCCCAGAATTCCAAGCCTGTATTTCCAGTGACAAAGGACTGTGGGAGTTGTGGTTCAAAACATCTGGAGTGTGGCAGGTTCGCCACCACCACGCTAGGGCCTGCATTTTATACCGCTTCAACCTGATTTAAATTTCGCAACTTTCAGTTTGAGAAATCCATTCAGCTGAAATCCCACTGTCGATGTGCACCAAGAAGGCCAGCAGAGCGAAGGGTGTATAATGAAGTCAGATAATGTTACGTAATTTCTTCTCCAAACTCTGAGTTCTTAAGGAGACGTTTGATATTTCTTGGTCCAGCGAGAGAGCAGCAAGTACACAGAAATGGATGCCATAATTACATTAGCCTTTAAAGTTCTCCAAGGCCTTGTATTGTTGTTTTTCATGCAATAATAATTCACACTCCGCTTTATTTCCTTTGTGCCGCTTGCAGTATTTGCAGCCTGTCAGGGGCAACCTGTGTTCCCAATTAACCATATCTTGCAAAATATGCTCATTGACATATTGGTTTCGTAGCCTGCTTCTTCGCTGCTTTGTTCACTAAGGAGGAAAAAAAATCGCTTGTTTTTGATTCATTGCAGAGCCTATGGCCGTAATTCGGCCTCTGGTCAACACGTTGGCTGCGGAAGGACAGACAGCTCGCTTAGAGTGTGAATTATCCGGAGGAGGTTCAGAGGTGGTTTGGCTGAAGGGAAAAGAACGGGTGCGTCCTGGAGGAAGACATGAGATCATCTCCGATGGCAAAAAACAGGCACTCATCATTCATGGGTTTAATGCCGAAGATCAAGGGTCATACACCTGCATGGCTTCGCCAGAAGTCAAAACATCGGCCAATCTTTTCAGTTGAAGGTACATTTGACCATTCTGTCTCATTTCCTTCTGCTTTTGGAATCAGTGCACACATCAAAAACCGAGATAGAAATTGACTGGAAGCTATTGAACTGCACAAGTATAAGTTCATTCTGTTCCCTTCCCAGGAAAAAGGTAAAAGTAAAGGTTCCCCCCGCACATGCGTGTAAGTCATATCTGACTCTAGGAGTGGTGCCCATCTCCGTTTCCAAGCCAAAGAGCCAGTGTTGTGCAAGCCCGTGGCCATGTGGCCGGCATGGCTGAATGCATCTCTGTGCACGAAACACTGTTAACCTTCTTGCTTTTTGTGGCAGTACCTATTTATCTACTCATTTATAAATTTATTTATTTATTGCATTTTTATACCACACCAATTTCCTAGAAGGGACTCTGGCCGGTTTACATAAAATGCAAATAAGGAACAAACAACAATCCAAATTAAACAAACAGTAGAATAAATAAGTAAAATAAGCAAATAAACACATAGTTGCATTTACATGCTTTTGAACTGCTAGGTTGGCAGGAGCTGGGGCTAACAGCTCGATCCACTGCATGGCACCTGGAATTTGAACCACCGTGCTGCAGACTTTGCAGCCAACAGTTTCAGCACTCTAACCCGCTGAGCCACCACACCCTTTCCCAGTAGAAAGCTCTTTTTAAAAAGGTTGTGCCTAGAATAGTCAAACAACACAGCTGCCCAGTTCAGGATCACATAGTGAATGGGATGGTATTAGAATGGCAGGTGACCTACCATATGCGGCTATGGATTATTCATATCTAAAAGATCACAGTAGGCATCTGGTTGCAGCACCACAAATCGGGAGTTCAATTCCCTCCTGGGGTTCCTAGACAATGTCTGGACTTAATGATCCATAGCAAAAGTGCTCCATTTGCTCTGCACTGTTTTCATTGGGTGCTTTTACACGACCCCTAAAATCTGAGGCAAAGGGCTCCCAGATCCAGAGCTTTAAAATGTTTTCCCACCAGCTCCGGACTTTTAAAAAAAATTAAGTACGACCACGCCCACCTAAGCGCGTCCCAGCGCACTTTTCAGGTACCTGGCCTCCAGGAGGTAAAAAAATCTTCCAATGTGGATTGTAAAGCTGTGAATGCTGGGCTCCCTCGCCTTCTGTTTGTTTTTTTGTCCCTGCTGCCCCTTTAAGAGACAGGAATCACTACAGGGCGGCTAGGGGCTGCTTCGACCGGCAGACGAGGTGAGCCTGCATTTTTTCTCCCCTTTTTATTTATTTATTTATTTATTTATTTATTTATTTATTTATTTATTTATTTATTATTAGATTTATACCCCGCCCATCTTCCCAAGGGGAACTCTGGGCGGCTTATAACGCTGAGACAAGTCAGCACTTCAATACAAGTTAAGTAAGACAAACAAACAAACAGAACAAAGCACACGCGTGATTTAAAAAAAAAAGCAGCTTAAAGCACCCTTGTTATAATAAAAACCTTGCTGCTAAATAAACAGACTCCTAATGAGGAGGGGAATCGATGGCGGAGGGGGAGGAAAAAAAAACTGTTAGGCTAGGTCACCGAAAGCCTCGCGGAATAGGATGGTCTTAACCGCTCTGCGAAAGGCCAACAGGGACTCTGCAGAGCGCACCTCGCTGGGTAGGCTGTTCCATAACGATGGGGCAGCAGCCGAGAAGGCCCGGTTCCGTGTAAGGGATCGCCTGGCCTCTCGGGGGGTGGGAACCCGCAGCAAGTGCGCCCGCGACTGCCGAACCGGTCAGGCTGAGGTTGACCGCTGGACGATCCGCTCTGCCAGGTAGTCAGGTCCCAAGCCATGGAGGGTTTTATAAACTAAAACCAGGACCTTGAATCTGATTCAGGATGCAACGGGTAGCCAATGCAGCTGAGCCAGGACCGGGGTGATGCGGTCGTGATGACGCGCACCCACCACCAGTCTGGCTGCTGCATTTTGCACCCGCTGCAATCGCCGGAGGAGAGTCAAGGGCAACCCCATGTAGAGAGCGTTGCAGTAGTCCAGCCTCGAGATCACCAGCGCCTGGACCACTGTTTTCAGGGAGTCGACGTCTAGATAGGGACGAATCTGGGCAATCTGGCGGAGGTGGTAAAATGCGGTCCTGGCCACGGCCGCCACCTGGGCCTCCAGGGACAGAGCCGGGTTCAGGATCACGCCCAGGTTCCGAACCCTTTCCGCCAGCTGGAGGGTAACACCCTCCAAGCTGGGGAGAGGGCCTCCATAACCAGACGGGGAACTCCCAAAGAACATCACCTCGGTCTCCTCGGGGTTAAGTTTGAGCCTGTTGGCCCTGGTCCAAGCCATAACCGCCTCCAGGCACTGGTCGAGGGTCCGGACAGCTTCCACTGCCGAGGTGGAAAAGGAGAGATAGAGCTGCGTGTCATCAGCATACTGATGACAGCAGACTCCAAATCTCCGAATGACCCCAGCCAGCGGCCTTACATAGATATTAAACAGCATGGGGGAGAGAGACGAGCCCTGCGGAACCCCACAAGGGAGTGTCCACAGGGCCGACAACTCTCCTCCATGCTGCACATACTGGAGCCGACCCTGAAGGAAGGACCGGAGCCAACTGCGAACAGTGCCTCCGATACCCACCTCCAAGAGCCGGTCCAGTAGGATACCGTGGTCGACGGTATCGAAGGCCGCTGACAAATCCAGGAGGACCAACAGGGTAGAGCAACCCCTGTCGGCCGCCCGGATTAGGTCATCTTGCAGCGCGACCAGAGCTGTCTCGGTTCCCCAGCCAGGCCTGAAATCGGATTGGTAAGGATCAAGGCACCATTGTTCCTCCAAAAATGATTGAATCCGCACCGTGGCCACCCTTTCGATAACCTTGCCCATGAAGGGAACATTGGCGATCGGACGGTAGTTGGCCAATTGGTCTGACGCCAGGCCCATTTTTTTCAAAATGGGCCGGACCACCGTCTCCTTCAGACGAGGGGGAAAAAAACCCTCGCGAAAGGAGGCGGTGGCGATGGCGGCAGCCCACTCGGGCATGCTCCCTCCGGTGGATTTAATTAACCATGATGGGCAAGGATCGAAAGGAGTGGTCGCGGGACGGCAATGGGCTATTGCCCTGGAGGCGTCAGATGAAGAGACAGGCCCAAACTCATCCAGTCGAGGAGAGCGGGGGGGCGAGGAAGCTGGGGATGGTGAGGGAGGGCCAGTGCAACTGGAGTCAAAACCGGCACGGATGGCCTCAATTTTAGATCTAAAAAAGACTGCGAAGTTCTCACTACTGAAATCAGTAGGAGGAGGCCTAGCCAGACTAGGATTGGTGAGGTCTCGAACCACCCGGAAAAGTTCCGCCTGGCGGTTCGAGGCCTCATCAATTCTCAGGGAGTAAAAAGATCTTTTGGTCTCCCTGATCGCTCACGAGTAGTGCTTAGTCTGGATCACAACTGCAGTCTTATTATTAACCGTCCGGTCTTGCCTCCAGATGCTCTCAAGTCTCCTGCGCTCTTGCTTCATCACTCGTAACTCCACGGTGAACCACGGTGAGGCACGAGCTCTGCTGCGGAGGAGACACTTGGGGGCGATACGGTCGACGGCACTGGCAGCTGACTCAAACCATTGGTTAGCCATAGCCTCGGCCGAATCGTCAGCCAGACCACCAGGAAGCTCCCCGAAGGCTTCTCGGAACCTGGCCGGATCAAGAAGCCTTCGGGGGCGTGCCCAAACAAGGGGCCGTTGATCCCCATGGGGGGCACCGTCAGGAAAAAGGACAACAGGTGATGATCTGACCATGACACAGGGAAGGAAACAAAGTCCCTCACCTCCAGATTAGAATCCCCCGACATGGAGGTAAACACCAGGTCCAAGGTATGCCCAGACCTCCCTCCCCTCATGCAGACAGCAAGGGAGTGCGGAGGGGTGGGAACAAAGGAAGAGCCACAACCCCCCAAAAAAAAATCTCTGGTCCGAATTTAAGTTGCCACCGGATTTTAGAGGTCATGTAAAAGCGCCCATTGTAACGCTTCCCAGTGGCCCAGGACACCCTTCTGTTCAGAAGAAGACACATGGGAGTAATAAAATGTTTCCTCTTAATTTCTCTCAGTTCCCACAGTGTCAATGTTAAAAGCGGCTGTGGAAGAAGCACCAAAGCCGAAGGAAATGGTGGAGGCCCTTGATGACCAGGCGCAGCCCAGCTTGCCCCCTGAAGCTGCCCAGGAGGGAGACCTCCACCTTCTGTGGGAGGCTCTGGCCAAGAAGAGGAGGATGAGTCGGGAACCCACCCTGGATTCCATCAGTGAAATACCAGAAGAGGACGATAAACTCCAGAAGCGGAAGAAAGAGGAAGCAGAGACTGCCCAGTACTACTCAGAGGAATACTCCACGTGCGACGAGTCGGTGAAAGCAGGAGAGGCGGACTTCTCCTTCACCAGTTCCGATGACGAATCCAGAGCTGGGACGCCTTCCTTAATCTCTTATCTCAAAAAGGCTGGCTCGACCTCGATTAGTGGCCAAGTCCAGACCTTCTCGGTTGAGAAGACCTACACGCAGTGGGAGAAGACCACCACAGTGCCACCTCCTCCGGCCAAGCCGGCAGAGCCAGAGTTGATGGGAGAGCTGGACGACCCTTCCGTGGCTCAGGCCGCCGTGAAAATCCAGGCTGCCTTCAAAGGGTACAAAGTGAGGAAAGAGATCAAGCAGCAAGAATGCCCGGTCTTTACCGAGACCTTCAAGGACTTCTCTGGCGCGCCAGGAGGCAACCTTCATCTCGAATGCGTGGCCCAAAGCAAAACGGACATGACGGTCCGTTGGCTGAAAGATGGCGATGAAATTTCAGACGGACGCCATTATCACATTGACAATTACAACGACGGAACCTGTTCCTTGATCATCACCGGCCTGGAGCTGAACGACGCGGGCCAGTACACCTGCGAGGCCTCCAATAAATTTGGCAAGGTGTCCCACAGCGCCAAGGTGATGGTGTCCCCTCCACCACAGCCCCCGGCACGCAAGCACAAGCCGGCCAAAAAGCTTCCCGACAGTGAAACCGAGAGTTCGTCCGGGAGCGACTTGGACGAGGCCTTCCGTAAAGCTGGGAGGAGGCTTCACAAGCTGTTCAAATCCAAAATCTCCACAGAGATCTCGGATGTGGACGAGGAGCTCTTCGTCAGTGCCGACGAGGGAGAGATCGAGGGGGTGGACCGCCAGACCTACCGCGAAGACGAAAAGTACATCTATATCAAGTTTGAAATCATGTCCGAGGCCAAAACGGCAGCCAACCGTTTTAGGGAGATGTTTGCCGCCATGGGTATCCCTGTGGAAATTGACATCCTCGACCAAGGGCCTAAGAAGATAGAGCTGCGTATCGGTAAAGCCACACCAGCTGCTCCTGGTCAACTGCGGACGTTGGTGAAACGGCCTCCCCCTCCTTTGCTGACCTCTGACGCTGGTAGGTCCAGAATATGAGCCTCTTAATAGGGACCCTGGGTCCAGTTGTAGATGCCCTTCTCAAATGGGATGGATGTAGGATTATTGACTACACATGGGACACGGGATGTGGGGTACAATCATCTCTTGGTCCCAGGTGTGCGTCTCTCTGTGCGTGGGTCTCTCTCTCTGTGTGTGTATGTGAATGAGTGAGTGTCTGTCTGCAAGGGTGCGTGAGCATCTCGCCTGGGACCCAAGGCTTTTTAATGGTTACAGTCCAAACTTCGGCCCTCCAGATGTTTTGGACCACAACTCCCACAGTCCTTTGCCATTGGCAACCTAAGCTTAGAATTCTGGGAGTTGTGGTGCAAAACATCAGGAGGGCCGAAGTTTGGACATGCCTGGGTTACAGTAAACACATACAATGCATACATCACCATAGGGGTGGAGTGAAAAAGCATCCTGACTGTGGTCACGTATGAATTCCATTGGTGGTGGTGGTGGGGATATGAGGGTCCTCACGTATGCAGCTGTTATCTAGGGCCCTTTGTACACGACCCCTAAACTCCGCTGCAAATGGCTCCCAGCTCCGGAGCTTAAAAATGTTTCCCCATCAGCTCCGGAGTTTACAAAAAATTAAGTGCGACCACGCCCACCTAAGCGCGTCCCAGCGCACTTTTCAGGTACCTGCTCTCTGGAGGTGAAAATTCCTGATGCGGATATAACAGTAGTGACTGCCCGGTTCTCCTTGCTTCGGTTTGTTCTTTTTTTGCCCCCCCGCCCCTTTAAGAGATCTGAATGCAGTGCCCGGAGGCAGAAGGGAGGTGAGCGGCATTCTTTTCTTCCTTTTTTTCTCCCTCCCCTCACGCAGCCAGCAGCCAGGAGTGCGGAGGGGGAGGGAACTTTGTGACCCCATCATGTCCTTCTTCCTATCCTCCAGAATCCATATTGCTGCATCGATGACACCATCCAACCATCTCATTCTCTGCCGTCCTCTTTTCCTTTTGCCAGCGACAAACCCCTTTTAAGATCTCTGGTCCTGGAATTTAGGTGGCCTGCGGATCTTAGGATGGTAGGTTTGATCTCCTTGCAGTCCAGAAAAGGCCCTAGGAGGAGCTTCAAAATCTGTCCTTCCATGATTTCTTTTCAGGATGGATTGGTTTGATCTCCTTGCAGTCCAGGGGGAATCATTGATAGCCTCAGCTAAAAATCTGTCCTTCCAGTGAACATTGGGCTGGTGGATAAGTTTGATGCAGTCCAGGGACTTTTGCCTCCAGACCAGAGGTCGCAAAATCTGTCCTTCCATCAGCCTGCTATCTAGATAGCCACCTGTTTCCCTTTGCCTCCTGTTGGGGCTGAGCCTCAGCTTCAAAATCTGTCCTTCCAGTGAACATTCGGGGTTGATTTCTTCAGGCCTGTTTGTCTTCTTGCAGTCCAGGGACCACTCCTCATGAGGGGCCATGCCCTTTCTCGGGGTTGATTTCTTTCAGGATGGGTGATCAGCACTTTGGCCAGGGCCTCTTGGGGTGACAGGATGGAATGCAGTCCAGGGACTCCCACCCATGGACTCTCAAAATCTGATCCCTGATTTCTTTCCAGGGTGGACTCCATTCAGTCGTTCAGCTTCAAAATCTGTCCTTCCAGTGAACATTCGGGGTTGATTTCTTTCAGGATGGATAGGTTTGATCTCCTTGCAGTCCAGGGACTTTTCCAAGGACTCCTCTCTCCTCATGGACTGGAGCCTCAGCTTCAAAATCTGTCCTTCCAGTGAACAGGTTGATTTCCTGTCTTCCAGGGACTTTTGCCTCCCGGAGTTTGGTCAAATTCAAAATCTGTCCTTTTCGGGGTTGATTTCTTGCAGGATGGATAGGATGACTCCTCTCTCCTCATGAGGTGGCCAAAGTACTGGAGCCTCAGCTTCAAAATCTGTCCTTCCCATCAGGATGGATAGGTTTCATTCTCTCCAGGGACTTTTCCGACTCCTCTCTCCTCTGAGGTTACTGGAGCCTTTCAAAATCTGTCCTTTGCCAACAAAGTACTGGAGCCTCAGCTTCATCTGTCCTTCCAGTGAACATTCGGGGTTGATTTCTTTCAGGCAAGGATCTCCTTGCAGTCCAGGGACTTTTCCAAGGACTCCTCTCCTCATGAGGTGGCCAAAGTACTGGAGCCTCAGCTTCAAAATCTGTCCTTCCAGTGAACATTCGGGGTTGATTTCTTTCATGGATAAGTTTGGATAGGTTTGATCTCTTTGCAGTCCAGGGACTTTCAGGATGGATAGGTTTGATCTCCTTCAAGACTCTCTCTCCAGCACCACAGCTCAAAAGCATCTGTTTCTTTCAGTTGATCAGAATGGAGGTTTGATCTCTTGCAGTCCAGGGACTTTTCAGCCTTCTTTATAGTCCAGCTCAGCTCACTTCTTCCAGTGAACATCACTTTCAGGCTGGATAAAACCAGTCCAGGGACTTTAACCATCCTGACCTTAGTTGGCAAAGTGATGTCTCTGGTCTTTAGGATGATTTATCTAGGTTTGCCATTGACTTCAAGACTCTCCCCAGCAGAAGCAGGCATCAATTCTGCGGCGATTTCTTTATAGTCCAGCTCTCACTTCCATACATCACTACTGGCCATCTGCAGTGATCATCCTGACCTTAGTTGGCAAAGTGAAACTTTAGGATGCTATCACACACACACTTTTTACACACACACACACACACACACACACACACACACACACACACACACACACACACACACACACACACACACACACACACCCATTTGTTTCTTTTTAATGTTTGTATTTTGCATCTCTTCCAGCAAAATGAGGGAAAGACTCTTTGTTTCTCAGGTGTTTTCATAGACTTAGTTGCAGTAGCTCCACAGCTAAAAAGTTATATATGTACTATATGTATGGATGGATAGATGGGTGGATGGAGGGAGGGATTTAAACTCTTATACATTTATACTGCCCATTTGATCATTCTGGGCTGTTTAAAACCTATAAAACCAGCACACGACTAAAATGCAGTGAACAAAATGAATAAAAATAATAAAGTACAAATAAATAATTGTGTAAAGGTGTTGAATATAGGCTAGCATAAAACAAACAGAACATTTGAAACATTCGAGATGGCAGACTTAATCAAGTAAGTTAGCTGGGCTCAGCTTGAGTTTGCAGGTATAACATTTTTGAATGCCTGGTTAAATTTTAGTGTGTGTTTTTTTAAAGAGGGCCTAACAGTGACGGGGGAAAACAGGTGACACCAGGGAGTTCATTCCACTGCCAAGGAACCATTGCTGAGGAGGGCTGGTTTGTCGTCTTCTCTCTCTGGGCCTCTCTTGGGGTTTGCATCATCAGCTGGCCTGCTTGGGGTGTTCTTATAGGATGGACAGGTAGTCCATCCTAGTAGTGAGGTCCCAAACCATTTAGAGCTTTATATGTTAATTAGAAACATCCCCTTGAAGCTGGCATGGAAACAGAGAAGGTAACCAGTGTGAGGCAGCCAGGATTGAGATGATGTGATATTCATTCATCACTGTGAAGAAGACATTGAGCTGGACTGGGCTTTTGCTCTTCCTTCCTTCCTTCCTTCCTTCCTTCCTTCCTTCCTTCCTTCCTTCCTTCCTTCCTTCCTTCCTTCCATCCACCCATCCATCCATCATCAGTTCCTTCCTTCCTTCCTTCCTTCCTTCCTTCCTCAGTTCCTCCCTCCCTCCCTTCCACCTTCCTTCCTTCCTTCTATCCATCATCAGTTCCTTCCTTCCTTCCTTCCTTCCTTCCATCCACCCATCCATCCATCATCAGTTCCTTCCTTCCTTCCTTCCTTCCTTCCTTCCTTCCTTCCTTCCTTCCTTCCTTCCTTCCTTCATCAGTTCCTCCCTCCTTCCCTTCCACCTTCCTTCCTTCCTTCTATCCATCATCAGTTCCTTCCTTCCTTCCTTCCTTCCTTCCTTCCTTCCTTCCTTCCTTCCTTCCTTCCTTCCTTCCTTCCTTTTGTCAGGAAAAAACAAAGAAGTAGAAACATAACAACATTTGGGCAACTATTGGCTCCATTTGTGAAGGAGTAGGGAAGTTAAAACATATCTCCACTTCCTTTGATACTTCTCAAAAACACTGCTTTGACTTTTAGTACTATCTACAACCTCAGGCACACCCAATCTCTCTTGATTTCAGAAGCTAAGCAGGGTCGGCCCTGGTTAGTACTTGGATGGGAGACCACCAGGGAATACCAGGTGCTGTAGGCGCCTGGAGGAGGAACAGGCAAACCACTCCAGTATTCCTGCCAAGGAAACTCCATGGACATGGAGTCACGAAGAGTCGGTCACAACTGTAACGACACAACACACACATACACACCCACAATGACGAACATTTTGTTATTGTTGTTGTTATACTACTACTACTACTACTACTACTACTACTACTACTACTACTACTACTACTAATAATAATAATAATAATAATAATAATAATAATAATAATAATAATAATAATAATAATTGTGTGTATCAAAACAATTCCAGCTCCCGTCTTCATAACAGAACTGCAAAACCAAGAGGTGCAGGATGGGTACCCGGTTAGCTTTGACTGTATCGTGATTGGCAAGCCGCCCCCAACCATTCGGTGGTTCAAGGATGGGAGAGCCATTGAAGAGGACGATCACTACATGATTAACGAGGACCAGGAAGGCTGCCACCAGCTGATCATCACGGCTGTCACCCCTCTGGACATGGGCGTGTACCGTTGCCTGGCAGAAAACAGCATGGGTGTCTCTTCCACAAAAGCTGAGCTGAGAGTGGATTGTGAGTTGTGGAGTCTAGCAGGGCCAAGGCAAATAGTGATGTTCAAAAGATGAGCACCACAAGGAAGTGGGTCAAATGGGCTCCAGCTATGGAAAGCCAGACTGAGGCTGAGTATCAGGAAAAACTTCTCAACTGTTAGAGCAGTACAGCAATGGAACCAGTGATCTCAATGATGAGTGCACCGATGCTGGAGGCATTCACTAGAAAACTGGACCATAGCTCTGGAGCCATGGAAAATAAATAAGTCCCTTTTTCAATGTGACATCCTTTCAAACATTTAAACATAGCTATCATATCCCCTCTCAGCCTTCTTTTTGTAAGGCTAAACATTCCCAGTTCCCTAAGCCGCTCCTCATAAGACATTTCTTCCAGACCCTCAATCATCTTGGTCATCTTCCTCTGGACCCGTTCAAGATGGTCAGCATTCTTTTTAAATTGAGGCGCACAGAACTGGACACAGTACTCCAGGTGGGATCTGACCAGAGCAGAATAGAGTGGTACTATCACCTCCCTTGATCTAGACACGATGCTTCTGTTGATGCAACCAAGAGAGCAACTCATAATTTGTGGTGTTTTGTTTTTTTCCCCTTTTCTTTCCCCTCCGTTCATTAGTGACCAGTACAGATTATGACACTGCGGCCGACGCCACCGAGACCTCTTCTTACTACAGTGCTAAAGGCTACCTCTCCAGGTAAAAAATGCTCGTGGCTTTTTTCTGCATTTTCTCATTTTGTCCTAGCAGATCATAATAGAAGAATGTCAAAAGCTTTTTATTTCCTGGTGAGGTTATGAGAGTTTGGGTTGCCTTTCTCAGATTTTTTTTTTAATATGTTTTTATTAGAAAATTTTAGTATACAGAAAAAAAGTCAGGTTCAAAGCATTAGCAATACAAAATCATTCTACCACTAAAATTTGGCTTCCCTCTGGTGGTTTTAGCGTTATTCATCTCCTAGCCTTCCTTTCAGACAAACCCCTTTATATACTTATAAAAAGATTTGAAAAATAAGTAGTAATCCTTCGAGCTCTATCCTAATCCGGTAAGAGTCTTTAATTCCTTGCAATGAATCTCCATGTAGTTCTTAAATTTTTGCCAATCTTTTTGGAACTTCTGGTTGTCTTGATCCCTCAGTCTGCACGTCAGTCTGGCCATCTCTTTCTCAGATTTTGGGGTGTTATTTTCTGCCTTGCTTGCTTAGTTTATATACCCTCTGGGTATAAAGTCCATTTTGGTTGGTCCACAACCGAAGAAAACAACAGGAACACATTCAATAGTCACCATGTGAACACAACAATATAAAAAACAGAAGGGACAAATATAATGAATTAAACCTTTAAAAAGGCAACAGAGAGAACAGCAAATAAAAGCAAAATGGTGGAACTGATCACTTAAGGCAAAGCCTGTGTCAACTGCCATATTTGGACATCCTTCTTAAAAGATCCCAGCAAATGGCCCAGGGGAGTCTCAGGTGGGAACTTATTTGGAATATGTAGCCAGCTGCCAAGAAAACCTGGTTCCCGATCTCATCTTTTGGGGTCAGTCTTGGTGTTAATGCCTTCAACGATCCTGCTTGGGAAGATTGAATAAGTAGGATGCATCTCACTAGAAGAAGGCATTCTGCCCGGTATTGAGGTCTCAAACCATTCAAGGAAGTGGTTCTCAACCTGTCGGTCCCCAGATGTTCCTGGACTGCAACTCCCAGAACTCTTCATCACTAGCTGAGCTGACCAGGATTTCTGGGAGTTGCAGTCCAGGAGCATCTGGGGACCCACAGGCCGCGAACCACTGATTCAAGGCCTTGTAGGCCAATGTCATTTTCTGCAATCTTCTGCGTAATGCCCTATTGTATGTTATGTAGACATTTATCAGCAGCTGGAAAATTTTCCAGTCCTCTGTTTTGAACAAAATACGGTAGGACCCCTGTATCCACGGATTCATTATCCACTGATTCAGTTATCCACGGATGGCAGAGGAAAAAAATCAAATAAATAATTCTGCAGCCACAAAGCAAGCTACTGTCGTAAACAAAGCAAGCTACTGTCACAAACAGCAGCTGTAAAGCAAGCTACTGCTGTAAAACAGCAGCCGTAAAGCAAGCTACTGTCACAAACTGCAGCCATAAAGCAAACTGCTGTCATAAAACAGCAGCTGTAAAGCAAGCTACTGTCACAAAATAGCAGCTTTGGGGATATTTTGGTGTTCTCTCTATCCAGAGTTTTCATTATCCATGGGAAGGGTCCTACTGTACTCATATATTTTGTGCAAAACCCACTTCCTACCCCTCACCAGTGCTACTGGGGTGGAGTGGGGAGAGTCCCAAACCTCAGGCCTTTTCATGTTCATGCCGGAATGAGAAATATTCCAACTCTTGATAGTTTTTTTTTCAGTAGGGTATTTTAATGTGTTAGTTGCCCTTTTATATTGGAGGATGAGAAAATTCTCAGGCATTTAGAGATGGTCACAAATCACCTGTTTGTCAGTTTGTGCTGGTTTATTTATCAGTTGGCCAGGTGTCCAAGAAGCCCCACCTACTCCGGCGGGCATACTCTTCCTGGACCCCTACTCCTGGGCCGTGCCTGGAGGTGGCAGAGCACGGAAACCCGGCTGCCACCTGTGGGTGGGCACCTGCCAGTGGAGGTGGGCTTTTGAAGTGCTGGACACCAGTTCAGCTGAGCAACGAACCGGCGCAAATGTCAAAAAAGCCCACCATTTGTGCCCATTCCTCATGGCATCCTTCATGCATTGTATGTTAAATGTGTGCCCGGCCATCTGGTCCACAGTTATGTTTTTCTTCTTCTGAGTTAGCCGAGAACAAGAAGGAGCAGAATCCATGAATGAAGAGGAGCAGCTGCCCCAGGTCCTGGATGAACTTCACGACATACACGTCGTCCAAGGAGCTGCCTTTGCGAAATTCCACCTGAAGGTGAAAGGTAATGAAAACACCAAGTTCTGGTGTTTTCTATTTATCTATTTATTTAACTTACTTAACTTTATCTTGCTTTTCTCACAGAAGGACAGATAAAAGATACATATACCCTAGGGATGGGCATGAAATGGAAAAAAATATTTTATTTCGTTTTGTTTCGTGTTTACCCCCCGTTTTGTTCTGTTTTGTTTCTTACAATTTTAAAAAAAATTCATATGAAACGAAGCAAAACAAAATGGCTCCTTTGGGTCCTAGAGGCACTGGGACTCCAGGAGCCATTTTTAAAGGGCTCCAGCAGAGCTGTCAATGGCTGGAGCCCTTTAAACCTGGCCCAGTCTGCACCAGGGAGACACTATGGTACCAACTGGGCCAGGTTTAAAGGGGTCCAGACATTGAGAGCTTGGCAGGAGCCCTCAGAAAATGGTCAGGAGGACAGTGCGATTGGGAACTGCCCCCACCAATTACCATTCAATGGAAAAATGACTGTTTCGTTTTGTCTATAACAAAATTCTGCTTCCTCGTTTCGTTTCGTTTCATTTCATTTCGTTATGTAATGAAACTACAAAACAGCATTTGGGTTTTTTTTTTTTTGTTTCCTGCCATTCCCTAATATACTCCACAGATCAATGAAGTCATATTAAAACATGATGAAACCTCAACAGTGTTAAAAACATTGTTGATTCAAACAAATTCAACACAATTAGTGAAAGCAAATTTAAATGAATGTAAGACAGCCGATAAAAGATATACTGCATCCCCTAAAAGCTACAATCCTGCAAATATATTCAGAGAGCAGAGTCCAGATTAAAAGGCAAGGGTTTCGCCAGCTGGCAAGGAGCCTAGCTAGCCACGGAGGGGCAAAGAATTCCACACAAATCTGGCAAGATTTGTTATCATTTCTTTATTTAAAATATTTATACCCTGAAGAGGACCTAAGGCAGCTAAAATATTAAAACAAAAAAGACAAAATACTTAAATGAATGAATGAATGAATGAATGATCCCCATTTTTAAGAACCCCCCTCTTAGGCAGACCATCAGTTTTGCACATGGTCGTGTACAAGCTTTCTTCAGGTTGTAAAATTGATGTGAGTATTCCCCAAGCAGGCAAAGATTTTTCTCTTCAGGCAAGCTTTCCCTGAGTGACTAGCTGCCTGAGATGGGTTTTTTAAATGGGTGGTTGTGTCATAGTGCTTTGAATGTGTTTTTGGTATGATTTTTTTAAATCTTTTTAAGTATTTGTATATTTTTTTAGCCTTAAATATTGTCCTAGTGATGTGAGCCACCTTGGGTCCTTCTTAATGACAAGGTTAGTGTTAAAAATTAGAAGGAAGGAAGGAAGGAAGGAAGGAAGGAAGGAAGGAAGATAGGAAGGAAGGAAGGAAGGAAGGAAGGAATTAATTTGTTCCAAAGGAAATTACGTTATACAAAGGTGATTTAATACGAAGGAAGGAAGGAAGGAATGAATTGAAGGAATTTAATCTTTGTAGCCAAGACTGTTCAGAGGTTAAAACATGAGACCGTTAATCTGATTCCTGTTGTCATGCAGATCAGCAGGAAATTTTGATTGCTTCTTTAACACAGGTCTAACTGGCCCAGTGGACCCTGGGTGTATAACAAACAGCTTGTATAACATAAAATTTGTACAACATAAAAATCGCCACCAGGAGATGGGGAAATTTCCTTAACATAATTGCCTATGGGGAAAAGCAGGGTACAACAGCAAAATGAGTTGTTCTCAAACTGTTTTCAATGCGGATGTTCCGTTATACAAATTCCTATACAAAGTAACTTTGATTTAAGGGAAGGAAGGAAGAGATCTTTGTTCAGTGTTCAGTGGTAAAACATGAGACCGTTGATCTGATTCCTGTGTCATAGATCAGCAGGAAATTTTGATTGTAACACAGGTCTAAATATAGTATTGAATGGAAAGTGCTTCAATTTGTCTCTTTTTATGATTCTTAAATTAATTCTCATCTCTTTAATTCCTCTGTGTGTGTGTTTTTTTTTTTAAATTGCATAGGCTACCCGGAACCTCGGCTCTACTGGTTTAAAGACGGGCAGCCTGTGCATGTGTCCGATCGCATCTTAAAAACAGACAAGAGAGAATTTCATGCCCTTGAAATCCTCCATGTCACGAAGGAAGATGCCGGTGAATACTCTGTATTTATCAGCAACTCTGCCGGTTCTGCGTACTCTGGAGCCAGATTGATTGTCAAAGGTGAGCAGGGTGGCACTGAGATGATGGTTCATGACTTGCTTACATCTGTCTTAGGTTGCCCTCAACGAGAATGACAAAAGTTGAAAAATGGACATACTTTATTTATTTATTTATTTATTTATTTATTTATTTATTTATTTATTTATTTATTGCATTTCTAGACTGCTCGATTTCCCAAATAGGGACTCTGGGCAGTTTACACAAAAGCAAATTAATCAATGATTAAAAGCAAACAAAACAAAAAAACAGCTAATATAAAAACACAGACTAAGCACACTTTCCATGTAGCCTGGGAACCTCGCCTAATTTTAAGGAGAGCTGGAGCAAATGTTGCATTTTTCAGATCGAGGTTAATATGGCAGTTTAGAAATTGCCTCTTCATTTAGCACAAATATTTGCCTTATTAAAATACTAGAAATTGCCTCTTCCTTTAGCACAAATATTTGCCTTATTAAAATACTAGATATGTTACTCTATAAAATTTAATTTAATTTAATTTCAATAATTATCTTATTTAGAGCTGCTTTTGCACCTGCAGCTACATCTTTCATCTATTTTCATGTTCTTAAGTCTTGTTGGTTTCAGTAACACTTTTTGGGCCTTTTTACACGACCCCTAAGATCCGCTGGTCCCTTAAATTCGGACCAGAGATCTTGAGGGTTTGTCGCTCTCCCTGCGTTCCCACCCCCTCTGCACTTCCTTGTTCTGTCTGCGTGAGGGGAGGGAGAAAAAAAGGGAGAAAAGAATGCACTCTTACCTCCAGAGTGCCGGTGGAAGTTGCTCCGACCCCCCCCCGTCACTTCCTGGTTCCTCTTAAAGGGGCGGGAGGCAAAAAACAACAACAACAACAAGAAAAAGAAGCGAGGAGAGCCCGGCACTCTCCGCATCAAAATTTTTCACTCTCCCAGAGCAGGTACTTGAAAGGTGAGCTGGGTCGCGCTTAGGTGGGCGGGGTCGCACTTAATTTCCTGTAAACTCCGGAGCTGGTGGGGAAACATTTTTAAGCTCCGGAGCTGGGAGCCATTTGCAGCGGAGCTTAGGGGTCATGTATAAATGCCCTTTGTTATACTGATGTATGCATGGACAATGTGAGGGAATCAGCTCCACCTGGTTGGGGTGGCTCATAGTAGGCACGAAGTATGCTACGGTATGAATAGGTAAAAAAAGTCCTGACCTCCCATCTTTCACAGACCTTTTCAGCTGACATTTCATGGTGGTGTGAGCCCTGTGGTGCAGTGGTTAAATGCCTGTCCTGCAGTTAAAACTGTGTTCGCAACCTGGGGTTCAATCCCTGGTAGCCAGCTCATGGTTGACTCAGCCTTCCATCCTTCTGAGGTCGGTAAAATGAGTACCCAGCTTGCTGGGGGTGGGGGGCAATGTGTAGCCTGCATACTGTAATTTAAAGACTGTAAACCACCCAAAGACTATCTGAAGTGGTATGGGGCGGTATATAAGCAGAACACTTTGCTTTGATTTTGGTAACTCTTCTGTCTACTCTGCAGGGACTGGTGAAGAAGAGGAACTACCAAGAAAAGGTGAGTCAAGACGGATAAGAGGCCACAATGAAATAGCCTTGGGTGGATTACTCCTCCCATGCTCCATGGTTGCCATGGTGAGGCACTGTGTCCTTTCCAGGCTTAAAAAGAGGGTACACCTCCAAGTGCCAGGCGCAGAGGAGGGGCATCAGGAGACAGGGATCTAGCTGTCTCTTGGGCTCCTCAAGGCATCTGGTTGGGCTACTGAAGGCACTTTTACACGACCCCTAAAATCCGAGGCAAAGGGCTCCCAGATCCGGAGCTTAAAAATGTTTTTTCACCAGCTCCGGACTTTAAAAAAAATTAAGTACAACCACGCCCACGTAACCACATCCCAGCGCACTTTTCAAGTACCTGGCCTCCTGGAGGTAAAAAATCTTCCGATGCGCATTGTAAAGCTGTGAATGCTGGGCTCCCTCACCTTCTGTTTGTTTTTTTGTCCCCGCCGCCCCTTTAAGAGACAGGAATCACTATGGGGCGGCTCAAGGCGGCTTCCATCGGAAGACGGAGGTGAGCCTGCATTTTTTCTCCCTTTTTCCCCCCCCGACGCAGACAGGAACAATGGAGTGCGGAGGGGTGGGAACACAGGAAGAGCAACAAACCCCCACGATCTCTGGTCCAAATTTAAGTTGCAGGAGGATTTTAGAGGTCGTGTAAAAGTGCCCTGAGAGAGACGGGAAGCTGGACTAGGTGGGCTGTTGGCTTGACCCAGCAGGGCTCTGCTTATGTTCTTATGTAATAATTCCTGCTCCAGGGATTTGCTGTCCAATGATAGTGTTTAGAGGAGCAGGTATTTCCCCCCCGATTTGCAAATCATTATGGAATTGGAAGAGGCTCTCAGGCCAAACAGGGGATTGCACTGATTTCTCAAGGAAAAGTCCATTGAAAGTGACAAGCCATGCTGGGGAGAGATGTCCTCTGCAGGTTTTAAAGGAGGGGGTCCCTCAAAGTGCCAGATGGAGGGGAGTGGCATTAGGAGACAGTGATCTAGTTGTCTCCTGGGCTCCCAGAGGCATCTGGAGGGGCCACCGGGAGCTGGACTAGATGGGCCCTTGGCCTGACCCAGCGGGGCTCTGCTTAGGTTCTCATGAGTTTGCCCCAAACAAATACGTCCACAGCCTTAAACTTTCCTAGCCAACGTCATGTCACGATTTAAGAATCAGATGGTTTAATGAGTTGACATTTGGATCATTTTTCAGAGGTTCATGAACAGCTGGTGCCACCGAGGTTCCTGGAAAGATTTACCAACAAAAAAGTGAAGAAAGGCGCAAGCATTACTCTCTCCGTGAAAGTGGAAGGTAAATGGACTTTCAAGTGGACTCACCCTAACCCGCCACGCATCTCTCCCCAGTTTTCAAGCTTTGAGATTCCTGGACCTGGTGGAGGGCATGAGTCACGTGGATAGAGGGACACTCTTCTCCCTCTCAAAAAATACCAGAACTAGGGGACATCCACTCAAACTGAGGGCTGGGAGAGTGAGAACAGACCAAAGAAAATATTTTTTTCACCCAGCACGTTAGTCTGTGGAACTCCATGCCTCAGGATGTGGTGATGGCATCTGGCCTGGATGCCTTTAAAAGGGGATTGGACAGATTCCTGGAGGAAAAGTCCATCACAGGTTACAGACCATGATGGAGATGTGTCATCTCCAGGCTTAAAACCGGGGTACTTCAAGGGCCAGATGCAGGGGAGTGGTATCAGGAGACAGAGATCTAGTCTCATGCACTCCCAGATGCATCTGGTGGGGCCACTGTGAGATACAGGAAGCTGGACTAGATGGGCCTTTGGCCTGATCCAGCAGGGCTCTTCTTATGCAATGGCTTTTGTCACTGATTTTTTTTTTTTTTTACTGCAGCCATGTCAGGGTTTTTTTTCCTTTGAAGCACAATCCAAGATGGGAGATTTGAGGAGTGTCAAGTCTAACACTTGAAAACAGGAGGAGAAAGGAGGAGGAGGAGGAGGAGGGGGTGGTGGAAACGGGCAACAAAAGTTGAAGAGGCTTGATATGTGGAGAATGTTGACTTGCGCGGCAGTTACAGATGAACGTACAGGCGTAAAGCGCCTGGGGAGAGATAACGTGGTACTCCTGCCTCACTGTTGTACTCATTGTCCACTCCTTTCTCCTTCAGGAGCTCCGTCGCCCTCAGTGACTTGGCTGAAGGAGGAATTCCACGGAGAAGACATTCTTTGGATCAAGGCTGACACCCCAGGCTATAAACTTGCCAGTTCTAACATGCAGCATAGCCTCATCTTGCTGGATGTGAAAAAAGGGTACAGCGGAAACTACACTTGTATTGCCTCCAATGAGGCTGGCCAGTCAATCTGCAGTGCCTCCTTAGAAGTCGTGGATGGTGAGTTCCCCACTGCTGCCCTCTCATAATATTTATTTATTTATTTCATTTCATTTCATTTCATTTAACTTGCATACCGCACCAATCAGTGGTAAACACTGACCTCTGGAGTTCACATCCCAAGAGAAGCATATAAAAATATAAAATAAATCTTAGATAATACCACCAGATCCTTATGCCACATGTAGAAAAGCAAGGCCCTCAGCCATTAAATTCTGAAAATTGATTGTGGGAGGATCCTGAAGAAAAAAGACTTGTTTCCAGTTTTCCAACCAGCGGAGTGATCTCACACCCCTTGTCATTGGCACATTTTATTACATATCGTTTATATCCCAGAGTATGCACAACATCTGTGATTGGTTACAAGAGTAAAGGTGGCATATGCTGGTTGGATGCTCTATAGGGAATCGCCTCGTGAACAGAGCATGCTTTGCACAGTTATTGATTACAATAACACATGTCCTTGCTGTTTATAGACAGGGCGTGAGTTAATGAGAAGTAGACAAGAATAGATGAGGGGTAGACAAGAATAGTTAAGGGGAAATGATAAGCAAACGGAATTAGTCCAGTAATCAATAGTAAATAAATGAAAGATGAACAGAGAAGAGTCAGAGTGAGTAAACAAGTTGAGTAAATAAAAAGTAAATGAGGCTTTAGCTAAGTAGTAAATAATAATAGGTGAACGAAATATACCCAAGGGCTTACCAGGTCTGCCATTTGTGGATCTGGCCAGAGTTCATCAGTAGAGTTTTCTCGCTCGTGAAATGCCCTCTAGGCCCCATCCCAACGGTCTGAATCAGACTCCATCAATCGATTGACAGGGAGGTGGCACTGCCCCCCCCCCTAGTTTAAAGGGTGGGTTTCAGATCCTGCCAACCAGGGAATAGGTAGACTGAGGCAAAATATGCATTCAACTTTAAAGATCAACAGCTTCCCATACTGTTATTTATTTATTTATTTATTTATTTCATTTCATTTCATTTTTATACTGCACCAAATTCCCAGAAGGGACTCTGGGCAGTTACTTCACAACTCCATGAAGCTTTCAAAGTACAGGAAATACAGTATATTCCAGCGTGCAATCCCCTTCAGAGTCTTTTTACATATTTACACCACATTAGCTCCAGTGAAGTACATTCCAGTAGTGCCTTGTTGGCTCAAGTTAAGACGTCACAGCAGCAGCAGCAGCAAATGCCTGCCCAAACCTCAGTTCCCGCCACGCACCTGGAAGGGTGCTGAGTACAAATTGGAACCCCTTCAAAGGAGGGCCACAAGGGATGGTCAGGGGACTGGAAACCAAGCCTTACGAGGAAAGACGGCAAGAACTGGGCACGTTTAGGCTGGACTAAAAGGAGACTGAGGGCCAATAGGAGGGCTCTTTTCAAAGACTTGAAATACATTCCTACAGAGGAGGGACAAGATAGGTTTTTCATCAATCCAGATGATGGAATCCGATTCAGACAGCTGGGATGAGGCCTAGCCAGAGTCTTCACTTGAGTCCAGAGGCCACATTCCAAGAGAGTGAAAGCATTCCTGATGGGGCAACTCTGCTGAATCCATGTTTGCAGACCTTGCTATCCCCCAAACCAGCTTGGATAAATTGGATAAATTTAGTTCACCTATTTACTCACTATTTAGCTAAAGCATTAGTTACCTTTTCATTATTCAGCTTGTGTAACCTGCTCTGTTTATTGCTCATTTTATTTACTCTTGGTTACTGGGATAATTCCTGTTTGCTTTCCAGTTTGCTTTTCATTTTCCCCTGCCTATTTTCGTCTTCCTTTCATCTATTGTCTAACTCACCTGTCTCATTACCTTACCTACATCTGCAAACATCTGCAAACAGCTAGGACTTGGGTTGTGGTAATCAATAACTGGGCAAGGCATGCTCTCTTCACGAAGCAGTCACGAGGCAATCCTCTATACAGCGTCCTAGCCAACCAGCATATGTAACGTATGTAATGTTCCCCTTGTAACCAATCACTGATTCTGTGCATACTATGGAATGTAAAGGATATGTAATAAAACCTGAATGGCAAGGGAGATGATTATCATGATCATCGCTCCGTTGGTCAGACAAACTGGACTCGAGTCTTTCTTCATCAGGATCCTCCCTCACCCAGACAGTAGGACACACAACAAGGGGCTCAAGGGACAGGAAGCCAGATGTAGGCTGACTATCAGGAAAACCTTCCTGACTGTTAGAGCGGCATGATGACAGAACCCATGACCTCAAGTGGTGGGGAGTGCTCCAACACTGGAGACCTTCAGCTGAAATTTGGACAACCTCCTGGCAGGTATCCTTTGATTTGGATTCCGGCACTGAGCAGGCGGGTGGACTTGATGGCCTTCTAGACCACTTCTAATTTCATGATTCTATGGTTCTGATTCATTTGCTGCTGAAATATATACTAGTAGAGTTACCTTGGCAGTTGTAACTAACAAGATTCTGCTTGTTAAGTCCCCCCTCAAAAAAAATCTTTGTTTTTCTGTAGTGACAGAGGCCGAATCTCTGACCCAGGAGCGTGTCATGGTGACGGAGGCTATTATGGCTTCACTTGGGTAAGTAGAGGTAGCTGAAGCCTAGCGTCTTTTTAATGCAAAGCTGGTAAAATAATTGGTTTTGACTGGCTATCTAAATTTTTGAAAATGTATATTTAGTTATGGTTTTGGCTTGTATTAGCTACCCAAAGTAATTATTAGGCTTTCCGGGGTAGGATATGAATGAATGAATGAACGAATCAACGAATCAACGAACGAACGAAAGAATGAATGAATGAAATGTGAGCCATCCTCCAATTGATCCCTGTGTTCCCTTGGATGAATGAATCAATGAATACCTCTTATGGAAATACATTTTTCCTCTCCTTTTGTTGCAGGTATGAAGAAGACAAGGAAAGAAAACAGCACGGGTAATCTTTGGGCCTTATCTATCTATCTATCTATCTATCTATCTATCTATCTATCTATCTATCTATCTATCTATCTATCTATCTATCTAAAAATTGTTCAGTTTTGGGATATTTGTTCCCATTTTCCATTCCTTTCCTGCTCCAGGAAAGCATTCTACTACCTTGCACTTCTTAATATTTTCCCACTCCACATGTGATTACGCCACATATGCCATTTGTACTGGCTAGTGGCCCATTCTTTGACATTAGTTGCTGGTCACTGATAACGTCTTTCCCATGATTTCTCTCTTTTCTCTCTCTGTCAGGGTCGAAGTTTCCGCTCATCCTCCCGAAACAAGGAAAGGTAAGCAAACCTGTTATGATAACACCTTCATTGTGACCACAACATGCTGTTTAATAGTGATCATGGCCCAGAATCCTGTTCCACTTATTACCAGGGTTAAAGGAGATGACTTTACAGGCAGGACATGCGTTTGTTTCCGTTAGCAATATGAGTGAATTGCTTAAAATCCTTTTAAAAATCACAAAAGTAATTATAAAGTTCCTGAATGAAAATGAAAACTTCAAATTTTCTGGAGCCCAAACGGACAAATGACAAACAACAAATGAAATGCAATTTTTTTGATTCGTGCCCATCTCTACTGTTTAATAGTGATCATGGCCCAGAATCCTGTTCCACATATTACCAGGGCTAAAGGAGATGACTTTACAGGCAGGACATGAGTGCCAGTAATTATAAAGTTCCTGCTTCTTTTCTGGAGCCCACTTTGCAATGTCAAGTCATGCCAGCCTTGAATGGTGACATCATCTGGTGACATCATCTGCCTTATGCAGACACAATCTACACAACAGTATTCTGGTTTGTCTGTGAAGATTCTCAGCCATCCAGGTGAGTTTATCTGGAAGCTGAGTCATGGCAACTGGACTTCTTTTCTTGAGAGATTGAAACATTTCACTGCTCATCCAAACAGCTTCATCAGTCTGAGGAAAGCTAGTTATGAGCCTTCCATTTTATAGTTCACTTTGACCTCTTGTCACCCTGGTCTGAAATAGGCTGATAAGATAAACAATGGCCTGAATAGGCTCATTAGGTGGACAATAGCCTCAATAGGCCATTAGGTGAACAATGGCCTAAGGTGATGAAACCCATAAAGTATGGTTCGTTAGCCATGGCCTTGGTGGTGGAGGCCATATATTTTGATTTGTCTGGATATTGTTGAAATCACTGCCTGATAAATGGCAGATAGACTGTGCCTGAGGCCCCCACCTCTGTTGAGGAAGGGTTTTCAATGCTCACATGAATGGCTTCCATGACCCCTCTCTCAAACCACCTCTCTTCTCTGTCTAATATGTGCACATATTCATCTTTGAGACCAATCTGGTTTCCTGTTCCAGACAACCTCCTCAAATATTTATTAGTTTACAGGTATGCACACGAGATTCTGATCAAAGATTTCAAAGCTTAAATATCAGCCAACAGGGCAACATGGCTGCAAAAACAGGGGGGAAATGCAATTTTAGAATGCATTAACAGATGTTATAATCTCCAAGTCCCCTGAAACATTTGTTTCCCTCTACTCAGCACTGGTCAAGCTTCATCTCGAGTATTGTGTCCCATTTTGGACATGACAGTTTAGGAAGGACGCCAACGAACTAGTGCAATTTCAGAGGAGTCTAACAAGGATGACCAGAGGACTCGAAACCAAGCCCTGGGAGGAAAGTCTGAAAGAACTTTAGCATGTTTAGCCATGAGACAAGAAGACTGAGGGGCGACAGGAGAGCACTTTTCAAAGACTTGAAAGGTTGCCCTTTTTCGATTAACTCGGAACGCAAGTTGCATAATAATGGCCTCAAGCTACAGGTGAAGCCAGATTTCAGCTGAATATCAGGGGAAAGTCCTTAACTGTTAGTGGCACTTCCAAGTATTAAATGCTCACGCACAACATTCTTTGGCAGGAGAGCCCATTTCTCTGGCTGAAGTTGGGACAGAGGAATTCCTCCAGAAACTGACCACGCAGATCACAGAAATGGTATCGGCAAAGATAACCCAAGGTAATTATAAGAACATAAGAACAGCCTTGCCGGAGCAGGCCCCAGTTCATCCAGTCCCACATTCTGTCTCAAACAGTGGCTCACCATTTGCTTCAGGGTATTCCCAAGCAGATGTCTTCAACTGCTTAAGATTCAAATGGCATTGAGAGATCTCCTGCCTCTCTCTCCAACCCGGAGGTTGTCCTTAGGCATCCATCATCATAGCCATGGAGACCCTTGTTCTCCATGAACTTGTCCAATCTTTTCTCAAAGCTGCCAAGGCTAACCGCTGTCACCACTTCTTCTGGCAGGGAGTTCCACAGACCAGTGATCCTCTGGGCTCACCTGGAGCTTCTGTTTTTCAGGAGTCAGCCAATATTGACTTGGTTCCTTATTTATTTATTTATTTATTTATTTATTTATTTATTTATTTATTTATTTATTTATTTTTGCATTTATATACCGCTCCAATTTCCCAAAGGAACTCTGGGCGGTTCACACTTATCAGTTTGGGGTATGCATGCAACATCAAACCAGCTCTGGGGCGCCTCCCTCCCTCTGGCCTTTCTCAGTTTTTTAAAAGCATGCTAGCCATAGCTTCTAAATTTCAAAAGGCTGTTGTGGAAATGCAGTACAGTACAAGCCAAGGGGTGACCACCTAATAGCAATTAGTCCAAGGCAGGATCATAGAATAACACCCACAAGCACAGGAAAATGATTAAATTAATTGCCACGTCCACCCTGAAGGCTTGAATTACACCATATAAGGTGGACGTGGCAATTAATTTAATCATTTTCCTGTGCTTGTGGGTGTTATTCTATGATTCTGCCTTGTTTGGGACTTGAACCATTTACATTGCTCTAGAGGCCATCAAGGAGCCTTGTGGCACAGCAGTTAAACAGCTGTACCTCAGCCATATCTGTGCTCGTGACCTGGGGTACAATTCCAGCGAGCAGCCTCAAGGTTCACTCAGCCTTCCATCTTTCTGAGTTTGGTAAAATGAGTGCCAAGAGTGGGGGAGGCAATTACTTGTAAACTGCCCAGAGAGCGCTTTAAGTGCTATGGGGAGGTATATAAATATTTTAAGATATGGGGAATTTGATTGTAAGTTCAAAAAGTTACATAATACAGTTGTCTCCCACCACAATGCGGTTCATATATTACAGTCTCAGTATATCACATTTTTTTCTTGAGAGAAGCAGGCTTCCAAAGAGAGGTTTTTAACCCCCTCCTGGCACCTCAGCAAACAGACCTGGGGCTGCTCCTGTGGGTTGCATTTGCAAAGAGAGGTTTTTAATTTCCTCCTGACAACTAAGGTGCCAGAAGTGGGTTAAAAGCCTCTCTTTGCAAGCAGAGCGGGCAGGAGCAGCCCTTGCTGAGGCATCTGCATTTCGCTTCCAAAAAGAGGTTTTTAACCCCCTCCTGGCACCTCAACAAACAGTGCTGGGGCTGCTCCTGTCAGCTACGTTTGCAAAGAGAGGTTTTAACCAACCCCTAACACCTCATCAAACTGACATTGGGCTGTTCGGCTGCTGTTTCCAAAGAGAAGTTTTCAACCCCCTCCTGATACCTCAACAGACCTTGAGCTCCTGGCAGCAAGGTATTCTGAGGTGTCAGGAGAGGGTTAAAAACCTCTCTTTGGAAACACAGCGGGCAGGAGCAGCCCGAGGTCAGTCTACTAAGGCGTCTGCATTTTGCGGATTTTCCTTTGGCTCAGGCACCAAACTCCCACAATAAGCAGGGGAGTACTGAAAACATAATTGCAGAACTTCAGAGCTGGAAGGGGCCCTACAGATCATTATACCCAGCTTCG